>OY748307.1:10200785-10415369 GCA_963556515.1 Nudaria mundana | reverse complement strand
ACAGGCTGTACAGACGAGTTAGTACAGGAGACCACTTAGCTGCGCAGGTCCTTCCCACCGCTGGAATGCCGTCAGCGCCACTGGCTTTCCGCGTGTCGAGTGATCGCAGCACTGCCCGTACATCGCATTGCCTGAGTACAATGTCAGGCATAGTGTGGCCACAGTTGGCGATGGCGGGGGGCTGCAGGCCACGGTCGTCGACCCGGGAATTAGCCGCAAAGAGGTCTGCGAGCATATCCGAGCATATCTGGGTAACGCAGCGGTGGCAGCGAGGGCTGACAAAAGTTAGATTGCACGGCTTTGGCCAGTTGCCAGTATCCACGGCTGCCCGTGGGATGGGAAGTGAGCTCCTGACCAACCCCGCGCGACGCGCTGGGCATCCGCTCTCTTAAAGGCCCTCTTGCTGGATTTTGTGGCCCGGTTGTACGCTGCTTTGAGGTGGCCCACGTTTGGGTCGCGCACAGCCCGGGCCCTGATCCAGGCGCGATATGCCGACTGTTTTTGTCGAACAGCTTTGGCGCAATCTCGCCCGAACCAGGGACGGGCTCTGCGGAGGTGTTTTACTTCACTGTCACTGTTTCACTGTGTTGAGGCATTATCAAAGCTGTTTTACTTGACTGTCACTGTGTCACTGTGTTGAGGCATTATCAAAGGTGTTTTACTTCACTGTCACTGTGTCACTGTGTTGAGGCATTATCAAAGGTGTTTTACTTCACTGTGTCACTGTGTTGAGGCATTATCAAAGCTGTTTTACTTCACTGTCACTGTGTCACTGTGTTGAAGCATTATCAAAGCTGTTTTACTTCACTGTCACTGTGTCACTGTGTTGAGGCATTATCAAAGGTGTTTTACTTCACTGTCACTGTGTCACTGTGTTGAGGCATTATCAAAGGTGTTTTACTTCACTGTCACTGTGTCACTGTGTTGAGGCATTATCAAAGCTGTTTTACTTCACTGTCACTGTGTCACTGTGTTGAGGCATTATCAAAGCTGTTTTACTTCACTGTCACTGTGTCACTGTGTTGAGGCATTATCAAAGCTGTTTTACTTCACTGTCACTGTGTCACTGTGTTGAGGCATTATCAAAGGTGTTTTACTTCACTGTCACTGTGTCACTGTGTTGAGGCATTATCAAAGGTGTTTTACTTCACTGTCACTGTGTCACTGTGTTGAGGCATTATCAAAGCTGTTTTACTTCACTGTCACTGTGTCACTGTGTTGAGGCATTATCAAAGGTGTTTTACTTCACTGTCACTGTGTCACTGTGTTGAGGCATTATCAAAGCTGTTTTACTTCACTGTCACTGTGTCACTGTGTTGAGGCATTATCAAAGCTGTTTTACTTCACTGTCACTGTGTCACTGTGTTGAGGCATTATCAAAGCTGTTTTACTTCACTGTCACTGTGTCACTGTGTTGAGGCATTATCAAAGGTGTTTTACTTCACTGTCACTGTATCACTGTGTTGAGGCATTATCAAAGCTGTTTTACTTCACTGTCACTGTGTTGAGGCATTATCAAAGGTGTTTTATTTCACTGTCACTGTGTTGAGGCATTACCAAAGGTGTTTTAATTCACTCACTGTGTTGAGGCATTATCAAAGCTGTTTTACTTCACTGTCACTGTGTTGAGGCATTATCAAAGCTGTTTTACTTCACTGTCACTGTGTTGAGGCATTATCAAAGGTGTTTTAATTCACAGTCACTGTGTCACTGTGTTGAGGCAGTGAAGTAAAACACCTATGATAATGCTGAAATGCGAAACATATTGCCGTTATCTAGGTACCATTATCATATAATTTACATTATGAATCACATAAACTATAGTCTTGGGCTATGATTATATGAGAAAACGTTAGCATACTTAATTGCCTATAAATGAGTAAAAGTTAGCATACTTCATTGCCTATAAAATATGGAAGTGAACCTTAAAAGTAAGGTACTCTTTGGTACTGATATTGTGGGTATAAGACCATAAAAGTACTACTATTATTGTTATAGGCGGCGCGTAGATGTTTCGTGACTTCAATGGCTGCTTACAGCGTGATTGGATTCTTGCTACAGATCAAAGACAGACATAATGGCAACATTATGTTGGACACCGAAGGACATATCATACATATAGGTATTATTTATTATTCACATTTATTACTAAAGTAAAGCCAATGAAACGAAATAAGTTTTGTTAACAAACGGACCGTTGACTGACGTAATTTAAGCTGTCGTTTCGTGTTTCGTGGTACAGGTAAACATTTAGTACCGTAGTTGTCAACATTGATAGAATAGATAAATCTGTCATAAATACGTCGGATTACACTTTTCCAACGAATCATCCTTGTCTTATACAGACGACAGTAATTAGAATAGGAAATGACCCCTAACACTTGGTTTACGTTTTTTATTTCGTCTCGATGGCCCTAATTTACTGCCCTATTATTATGTTACCTGAGAACTGTTTCTGATTTCCCGTAATACCAATTGTCATTTTCAAATTAATCATTAATATTGGCAGATTTCGGCTTCATGTTCGACTCATCACCCGGTGGCAACCTGGGATTCGAACCCGACATCAAGCTGACAGACGAGATGGTTATGGTTATGGGCGGTAAGATGGAAGCACCGCCATTCCGCTGGTTCTGCGAACTATGCGTCCAAGCATTCTTGGCTGTCAGGTGAGCCGATGATTTCCACCACTCAGTACTGCTTTTCTACTACTCAGTATTGCTACTTTTCTACTACTCGGTACCGCTGCTTTTCTACTACTCAGTATCGCTAAATTTGTACTCTCCAGTATTGCTACTTTTCTGCTACTCAGTGACGCTACTTTTCTATTACTCAGTACTTACTGCTACTCTTTTAATTTTCAGTATTGCTACTTTTCTACTACTCGGTACCGCTGCTTTTCTACTACTCAGTATCGCTAAATTTCTACTCTCCAGTATTGCTACTTTTCTGCTACTCAGTGACGCTACTTTTCTATTACTCAGTACTTACTGCTACTCTTTTAATTTTCAGTATTGCTACTTTTCTACTATTGAGTACTTTTTTCTACTAAGTACTGCTACTTTTCTACTACTGAGTACTTTTTTCTATTAAGTACTGCTACTTTTCTTCTACTCAGTTACACTATATTTCTATTATTTGAAACTTTAACTTTTCTTCTAAGATCGTATTTTAAATGGTTTCTGACTCAGTAGCTTTATTTGGTCACCTTAATGGCTTTCTTTACTAGGTACAACGAGATACTAGGTCGCCGCAGTCGCGAAACGTACCGTTACGCTGCAGCATATATTTGAGCGAAGCGAGTATTAATTCAAAATTCTGGCTTCCTAAGAACCTGGGTAAATCTGTAAGCTTTCGATGAGTGCAAGAAAATCCGAAATCGGCCGAGTATTCGCCGAGAAACAATTTAACATAAATCGTAATAAAAATAATTTGAGTCACCCGTTGAGAGCTCCGCTCGCCTTCGGCTCGCTTCGCTCAGTTATTTTACATCAAAATTTGCTTTTATTTATTTATTAGAGTTTTTAATTTTACACTAAACAATAACATTTATTTTACAGACCGTACCAAGAAGCTATAATATCAATGGTGTCACTAATGTTGGACACAGGTCTGCCATGTTTCCGAGGGGCAACTATCCGCCAACTTCGATCACGATTTGCCCCGAACTCCACGGAAAAGGAAGCTGCGGCTTACATGCTTTCTGTCATCAGAAATTCATTCTTAAACTTCAGAACTAGAACTTACGATATGATTCAGTATTATCAGAACCAAATACCTTATTAAAACACGTCTCTAACAGCTAAAGCTTTACTGTATGGCTAAAGGTAATGGTAAAACTTTTGAAAAAAAAAGCTTTATGACCTAGTCTTCTTAGATCACACACTTAAAAACATTCGATTCAATCTTGCCCTTATCATTTCGATTATTGTATATGGCAAGCCATGTAAAGTGTGTTGCCATGTCAATGTTAGAATTGCCAGATAAAAAAATAGGAACTTATTTTTATTTTGGCAGTCAGGGTGAAGGAATAATGGAGGAGGGTAGAATATTGAATATCGTTGTAAAATGGGTATTTTTGTTAAGTTTTAAACGCGTAGTTGTTCCTTAAACATGTCATTTTATATGCTTTTATTTTTTGTTACTTGGAAACGTCATTTGCTGGAGCGAGATAGATCTGGCGTTTTAGTAACTATAGTAAGCGTGTTATAAACTGAATCGTCGGGCCATTAATCATTCCCTTTATTTATCTTGGTTGCACTTACAAGCCCTGTAAACCCACAAATGTTTTGACAAATTTTACGTGTTTGTCAACTGTCAAAACTGTCTTTGTTTGAAGCCTTGTGATGAAAAATTGGATTGTCGTCGTGTTTGAATGGTGTTTGTCAATGATATTTGGACGTTTACTGCGTTGTTTGTCAAAACGTAAATGAGTTTGTCAAATAATCTGTTAACTTACGTGATTCATAATTATTCAGGGCATTTTATATAGCCTTGCGGCGTGCTGCATATTCCTATCTTTTTGGACCCGACGACTCAGTTTATAACGCGCTTACTATAGTTAGAGTTAAACCCTTTAAATGCATCCTAGAAATTCTCGTGCAAATATGAACAATTCTGGCACATGTTTAACCATAAATACTTCTGTGAAATATTTTTGTGTTGACAACACTCGAACGTTATTTACTCTAGCAACATTTTGTTAGACTATTATAAAACCGTGTGCAACATAAGCATCACATCTATAAATCAAATTGCCGGAACGAATTGTTTGTTAAATAAATCGATGCATAGAGAATTGTTACCTTGAATATAGGATAATATAGGATAGGCAGGGGTATATTATAATGTTGCCTATAAAGATTTAAGGGTCTCACAGATGACAGTCAATCTGTGACCGCCCGCCAGTGGCGATCAACCTTTACACACGACCACACGATCGTCTTGAAAGATCCTTTAAAGAAATAGAGGGATAGGGATGGGTGATTTAATATGAGTCTTGACTGTGTATAAAAGATCAACTTTCGGTTTCAAATATTTAATACTAGTTCCTTTCTATTTCCGCTAGAGGCGTTAGTGTGAAACGTATGTAATGATCATCATTTTAGTAAAATTCATATAGAGTCCCAATTATAAGTCTGCGGATGGTTAAGTAAGAGTGAATTCGGGTAAAAGTGGGGCACGTTAAAGCATGGGGTTAAAATAACTATTCCCCAAACAGGTAAGCGGTCATATTTTACTCCATTTGCGGTTCCAACTTAACCGGTTTTGTTACCATAGTTGTAATAATATATATCAAAAAGTATATTGTAAAATATTCTTAGGTAAACACTATTTCAATACTTATGTAAGAATATAAAAATCTATTTATTGTATGTCGTGTACTTAGAAAATTTTTAGGTCAATTCGTAAGGTACGGGCAAACTCGCCCTTCACATACGAAGTATACCACGCATTATGACATCTGAACCGGATCTGGCCTATACAATTTGTATGGTAACGACACACTGGTCATTCACCAAGCTGTCCCACGCGACCCCGCGCCAGACTCGCGTGTTCCCATGCTATCCCACGCGTACGACGCTGTCACACACTTTTACAGTGTCATAGCGCGTAGATAACGTAAACGTCAGACGTCGTGAGGCGTAGGACCAGTGTGTCGCTGTCTCCCACGTCGTGTGGGATACGTCGCATGTGAAGGACCAGTGTGTTTCAAGCTTTAATCTATAATCTATATTGTTGATGTTATTTGGGTACAGATCTTAGGTTAAATAAATAAATATTTTGCAATATAAATCGCAAAAACGAAAATCTTTGGTACCAGTGTCGGTTATAGGGGGAATACTCTAAAGGTCGAATCACACATCAGTTAAGCTTCCGACACAGTTCAGTATCAGACAGATTGACACATATCACGCCTATATCCCCGAAGTGGTAGGCAGAGGTGCATTACACACCCACAATTTGCCAGTATTTTTGGTCCCACGTAATAGGGGCAAACCTATTGCCGTCACCGGGCACACATATAATGGGTTATGGCCAAAATGGCCAAATGAATTTATTAAAAAGTAGCAGCTATATTGTAATTTTGAAAAAAAAAAAATTAAACTCGTTGCCTTGCGGTGAAATGTTGATGAAACGCAACAAAATCTTACGTGCCAGCCGCTATGGCACAGCCAATTAAAGTCCTGGGCGTCTCGAACTATTTATACAGTTCAGTATCAGTGCAAAATATTCTTTCATCACTGACACTGACATGTTCATAGGAAATATACGTCAAAAATTGACACAACAACTGACTTCAAATTACCAAAATGGGACCAAACAATTGTCGAAATGGGACCAAATTGAAAAGGGCCCACTTGGGAAGTTACTAGAGGGTATCAATTAAAAAAAAATATTTCAAAATCGGTTGCCCAGTCCAAACATATGAAGGTAAGAAACAAAAAAAAAAACATAGTCGAATTGAGAACCTCCTCCTTTTTTGGAAGTCGGTTGAAAATGTATGAAGAATACTTTGTACTGATTCTGAACTGTGCCGATCGGAACTGAGACTGCACTGATATGTGTGAATCGACGTGAACTGAGCTACCAAGATCACAGCCTAATACCTCGACATTTTCAATAGGTACCCATCCATTTTATAAAAAGTTTAGCAAACCCATACCTTACCGGGCGCCACTAGAAATACCTTCTGCGTGCGTACCAGATACGCCCGACAACGGACGCGAGAGCGGCCTGGAATTTAAAAAAACCATACCTTTAAATTATAATAATTTGTTAGGACCAGTCACACGGTCGTCGTAAACGACACAGACAAACTAAACTTATCTTTCGGTTTTTCCATCTTCTATACTTTTTTCTTTTTATCTTTGAGCGATGACAGAGAAGTGTAAATGAAGTGGAATATTGATATACTAGTAGACGCCTACGACTCCTCTCACTTTGTTTTAGCAACAATAAAACTGTTTACAATTTAAATCTACTCCTGAAATTGTAGCGTTCAGACTCTTCACCTTTAATATATTTTATTTATTATTATTTAATTAATCATTTGTTTATGAACAGATTAATTCTACAGTATATTTAGACTAGCTAATATATCGTTCGTATAATGTCCACTATATTTCTCTTAACACTGCTGTTTATTCTCTTCTTTTCCTTCTTACTTTTATAACGAATATCTGGAGCGAGAAAAATAATATTATAATATAAATTTTCATGAAGTTAATTACTGTGATCTGTACCCAATATTATTGTGAACTTCGATGTTAATGTTGTGTTATATAAATATATAATTATGTAGATAATTACATATCTATTATTGTTGATAATACATTTCTGACATTCCTCTGGATTATTCATTATTGTTAAAACGAATATATCTGGTTAAGGTGTCTGATAAGTTTTATTTTTACCATCTTTTCTAATTACCGTTGTCGACGCTAAAAAGGTTTATCAAGTAGAGGGACTGAAAAGCCATCCTGTACTCGGTTCCGGTCGGACAGACAAATATGCCGAAAGCTGAGGCTGTGTAATAAAGTAATAAGTTCGTCTCCTACAACATAATCTCATGTTCTGAGAAAATATCTAATGATCTGTGATGAACGAAAGAAACATTTGAACTTAACTCAAATATGAATTGCCCAAAGAAACTGTTAAGGAGAATAACGGATACACACATACATCTGTCTGGATATTGACTGATGAGTCCACTTTCAGGTTTACCTATGTCATAATTGTGTGTATCGCAACAGTCGGCCGGACATATTAAATTGGAAGCGCCGATCATCCATCCGATAAAGCGCCGTAAGTGGTAGTAGATCAAAGCTCCTCACGATTAGACAACTTTAGGAGACCCCCAACCACTTTGCTTGGCAAACCCTGGAAGGGATTCCTCAAAGAACAGCCCGCCCCAAACGCACCTAGAAATGTATCTATCGCTATTGAGCGGGACGACATGGTCTGAGGCGAAGAAGCCCAAGACAATGCAATGGTGAAGTAGGTACTGTGGACATTCTTTGCCTCCCTAAAAACTGACTTCCAAAAAGTAGAGGGTCTCAATTCGATTGTTTTTTTTTATTTTTTTTTTGTTTTTTGCCTCTCATATCTTTAAACTGGGTGAACCGATATAGATTTTTTTTTTAATTCCGTCAATTATTTGGTCCCATTTCGTAATTTGAAGTCGGTTGTTGTGTCAATTTTTGACGTGCTTTTTATGTCAATCTTTGACGTTTTTTTAAAAGTGTAATTAATTACCCTTAAAATAGTTTATTAATGGTAGTAGCAAAGGGTATTTTATAGTAATCTTACTTGGTGATTTTGCTGCAGTCTGTAAGTAGGTACAACTAGGTACCTACTTCACATCAAATAAAATTAAATAATTGATTCAAAATTGATCTATTCATAATCCATACTATAACTTTCAATATAAGATAAATAATATTCAATTTTCTTGATACATTTCTTCACTTTGCTTACATCTAAACTTGGTAAATGTTCCTTTCTATGTTCAGGGAATTTTCTAGAAAATACATCTTTTTCTGTTGCGACTTTAGTCTCCAGGTTTGTGGATTTTTCTAACATTTTAGCTTTTGATAGTATATTGATTATATGTGATAGAGCTGCTTTACAGTAGTATTTACAATTATATTCACTGGGTCCTCGTATTAGACGGAAGGTATCATCCTTCATTACGATAAGGCTGGCTTCATCCGTGTGTACTAGTTGACTCTGAAATAATTATAATTTATTTCAATTAAAAAAATTGTGGCAAATTCGAGGTGCCCCTGCATTATACCGCCTAAGACGAAGCCAGTGGGCGCGTAATGCATATCGTGGCCAGATTTTGTCTGTTTTAAGGGTACAGTCAGCTTCAGAGAAAAGGAACCCCCCTTGATAATGACATGAAAGCATTAAAGTTTTTTGAATCATTGTGTATATGGCATGTTGGTCTAGTGGTTATGACCGCTGCTTTGTGGACACGGCGACCGAGGTTCAAATCCTCGGACACAAGTTCTTTTTTTATTCATATAATATTTTTTTATTTTCTTAAGCAATTTTTGTTAATTAATATTTAAGGAATCAAATTTTATAGTAGGTACGAGGTTTGTAAGAAAAGATAGGCTTATTGCATAAACAATATTAATTTATTTCTGGAATCAAATTTCTAGTTTTTTTTCTTTCCTATTTCCATTCCTGGTTGAGTATACAGATTTTCTATCTGAGTTAAATTGGGGTTACTTATTTTTAAATTTTACCTGACATAAATTTATTGACAAAATACTATACCCTAAGTGAAGTATAAAATGTTTACTTAATATACTGAATATCGCCGCGTCACATGACTCACGAATGACGTCACGTGATGCGATCGTTCGCTGAGCTGCGAACGAGCGAGCAGCTTCATCTGGCTTTTTTTTGCGTGTTCATATTAATTTGTAATTTTCTGATATTTTTCGTCTTTCGGCTCAATTGTATACCAAGATACAATTTACTCACAAAAAAATACCACATTAATTTATGTGCTGTTTGAGGATACGAACTCGCATCTCCAGCGCCAGCCGATCACCTAGGCCGTGCCTTATACCACTAGGCTATCGGTTCACTTGATAATAATGGCGAAAATATGAATAGCATTACTCCTTTTATCGGACAAAGTTGATTACGGTGTAATTTTCTAGACCTTAAGGTTTAAATTTCAACTTCCACCATATGTGATAATAATAACTGCTCAACAGACTAAAAGATAAGGTTGAAATTAGTATGGATTTCTCGTTTAGTTCAATAGATTACGCTTGATACAGTTGCAATTAGAATACTTCTTTGCCTTATTTACTAAACTGCGATTGAAGGTAACTTTATTATTCGTGGTAATTTGCATTGGTGTTAATCCTCCTCGTAATATTATTCAATTTATTAAGTTTTTGATCAGTTTTTTGAGTAAATTGAAAGTATGGTTCGATTAACAACATTTTTGAAAGCTAAAATTATAGTTCTCTGGGAGCAAGAACAAAGCATAAAGAAAATAGCACGAGATATGGGCATAACGGTAAGAGTTACGATAAAAATATATTATATACCTATTTATTGCTCAATCATTTTCATTTACAAGTTAGTTTTTTGGAATTTCTTTTATTTATTATCATTTTAATTACAGATAAATACAGTGCGTAGATGGATTCGAAGGTATCAAGCGACGGGTGATATAAAATGGGAACGCCAGCCAGAAAGATTCAAACTTACTGACGATCATCGCACCAACCGAGTCATAACCACTAGACCAACATGCCATATACACAATGATTCAAAAAACTTTAATGCTTTCATGTCATTATCAAGGGGGGTTCCTTTTCTCTGAAGCTGACTGTACCATACGCAAAGGGTAAAATAGGACCCCATTAATAAAGCTCCGCTGTCTGTCTGTATCTCATGAAACATGACAATTAGACAAGTTGAATTTTTAACAGATGATGTATTTCTGTTGTCACTATAACAACAAATACTAAAAACTAGTGGTTCTGTGAACAGTAGACTTCGCGTTATTTTCGCATTTCCCCCCCCATTTCTCCTCTATTTTCCCCCCTATCGAAAAATCCCTTCACTCGCTCGGTCCACAATAAAATAAATATTGACTCCCATACAACAGATATCATTTTTAACGTAGTAACCCTTTGTGCACGAGTTTGGACGTCCAAAACGACCCACACACTGATAGATCGCTTGCAAGCCGCCGGCGGATATCCGCCTTAAAATTGTAGCCAACTTGTCAAATAGCTGACAGTGGAATATAGACATGTGACAGATGGACAGGGGACTGATAGCCTTTGGGGCACTTAAGATCTTATTAGCGACAAATTAAAGCGTCAAAACATTACCTGCAAACATTTCTGCCCAACTGATTCAATGGCGATGGCTGTATCTTCAAAGTTCATATTTCCATCAAGATTGGCACAAATATTAAATAAATACAAAACTCCCTCAACTGGTTCTATTTCTCCATTGAAGTATCTCATTATGAAGGCATAAGATGCTAAAACATTGGTTATATTGTTCTTTATGGCAATTGAAGGCTTGACTGTCTGTAATTTATATGGAAACAGAATAGATTTGTTAATTTAAATTATCAACTCTGCTTCGGTGAGTTTGATTCCTGGATCAAATTAAATATTTGTGTGGTCTACAAATATTAATTCAATCCATTTTTGTTTCGAAGTTTAGGTATTTTCCATGTATTAGAAATTTTAATATAAGTATCTTTTTAGACACAAAAATCCTATACCAACCCATTTGGCCAGCATGGTATAGGCTGCCCCTTCTTTGGGGGAGGCCTATGCCCAGCAGTGGGCGACAAATAGGCTGAGATGATGATGATGAATTTAATTGTCAACTATAAACCTGGCCACTTCTCAAATAAAACTTAATCAGTACTATAGGCAAAATGAGAGGCGACTGCAATGTAGCAAACTAAGTCTTGCAAAATGCAACTTACTCTGCGCCTCGGTTTAGAACAAAGTAAAAATAAAAATGGCCACTTTAGATAAAGTGAAATCGGCCAGAGTAAGAGTTAACAAACTGGTTACACAAACTGGGTTAAGATTTTTCATAATAAACTTACAGTTAATTTCTCAAATTTAACAACGTCTTTTAAATCTGGACAGTTCTTTAAAGCAAGTCCATCAGTGGCTTTATTTTCAAGCTCCTCCACCATTTTGGTCTCCCGATAATACATCCACCATGGCTCCCACTGCGGCAATATAGATCCAACATCGCCTTTATTAAGTAATGCCTCAAATTCATTACGTTCATCCTCTGTTAGTGCATTCCAGACTGCATCCGCATCATCTAGATTTAAGTCTTTTAGACGCTCATGAAGTTCTTCATCATTTGCATCATCTGAGTCCAGGGAGTCATCATTTTCAATAAGATCATCAATATCTTCATTATCATCATCCTGCATCCGCTTTAATATATCTATCATTTTGTTTTTAGACTCATCTTCAGCGTTATGTGACAGGAGTTCGTTAGTAACACAATCTCGATAGAAACTTTCAGAGCATTGTGAATGTTTCTCAGACTTGTAACAATCGAGTGAACAGTAAAATACTTCGCAACGGGGACAACAGTATTTGCTCGGGTTTTCATCACAACTGTAAAGCGATATTGTTATTAGTGTCTAATAAACAATATTAAGTATGTAGCGCTGGAGAAATTAACATAATCAATACTTACAGGCCACAGATATTATGATTGATCTTCGAAGCTTTGAGTTCTGACATTGTGAAATGTAAATATTAGAACTAAATTAATGGACATTTGCAGTATTATCACTATTGTAATTGTAATACAAAGATACAAGTATGAAAAACCAATTATTTTGGGGCTATGTTTGTCTTTGTTGTGAACTTGTGACAGATTCAGAATGTTTCAATTTCAGAACAATGTCGTGTTGTTGCGTTTAGTTATTCATTAAAAGCCTTGACGGATTTATATTATTATTTTTAATACCTACACGGTCAGCTATTATTTTATTGTAATAAAATATAGAAACATTTATGTATTTACAATAAGAATTACAATATACATAATTTTGTACTAAAAATATTTACACTACAAAATATCGTTTCAAAAATCCTCCGTGTGTCATTAGATTGTAATTATAATTATTGCAATCTAATTATAATGATATGAATTATAAAAATATAATTACAACGACAGTATGTAATTTTTTTTAAAACAAAATATCAAAACGGAGCTGAGTGGTTACGGTTTTATCCGTCAACGATAATCATTCATTCATTCATTCAAGCAAGAGTAAAATTCAAAACAAACAACAACATAAATATGTATTGAATGTATTTTAAATCCAAAAGCAATTAAAAAATGTCTGGGCCAGATGTTGAGGAAGATTTCTTTGGTGTTTATCTGCTATATTGCCTGAACCCCAAATATAAAGGGCGTACTTACATCGGCTACACAAGAGATCCCAACAGAAGAATTATGCAGCACAACCGAGGAACTTGGGCCGGTGGAGCTCACCGTACTAATAATAAAGGTCCTTGGTATGTAGTTAATACAGCTATCATCATCCTTACTAATATTATAAATCTGAAAGTGTGTAGGTATATTGTTTGTACCCTCATCACGGTCAAACGACTGGACGGATTTGGATAAAAATTGGCATAGGGATAGTTCTGGGAACGGAGAAGAGAATAGAATAGGTATTTTAAAAATATTCCACGCATGCGGAGCTGCGGGCAACAGCTAGTAAACTATAAATAAATAAATAAATAAATAGGACATTTCTTACCTAGCACCCTCTAGCCCAAAGTAAGCTATTAATAAGCTTGTGTTATATAAATAACTAATAAAAAAGACAATTAAACCCTGACACAACCAACCATTGTGCACATCACATAGGTACCTACTTAAAGTTTTGTCTTGGGATGAGATTCAAACCAACAGAGTCCAGTAGTTAACTTTAGGCAGTATCACTACGCCGGGCGCCACTGGAAATACCTTCTGGTGCAAATTAAAGATGCCAATGGACGTAAGAGCAGTCACGCTTGCGCAGACTTAAAAAAAAGGATGTATCACTAGCGACTGAACCACACAGATTGTCAAATTAAATTAAGTGAAACGTTTTCTATTTCAGGAAAATGGTGATGATAGTCCATGGATTTCCGAATAATATATCAGCTCTTAGAGTAAGTATTTATTTTGTGGGTCAATCAAAGAATCAAAGAATCAATTTCATTTATTCAGTTTAGGCACATAAAGGGCACATATGAATGTCAAAATTTTACAATTTTGTCAAGTAATATTATAAAAATACTAAATTAAGTAAGTACATAAATAACCATTAGAAAATGATTCTTTCGCTGGTTCGGTAATTTGGTTCTCCTGAGAAGAGACCAGCAAGAAACTCAGGTAGATTATCCATTTTCTTTTTTAATATTGTTTTGTTTACATTGTTACAATTAGTTTCTATTGTATTATACGAGTGGGCAACAACAGAAGATTAGGGTGACCATGCATTTTTATCATTAAGATATTCGTCTACATTATAGTAGCCTTTCATCATCAAACATTTTTTAACTACTATTTTAAACTTATTAAGAGGCATGTCAACCAAATCCTGAGGAATTTTATTATAAATTTTTATACATTTGCCAACAAACGAATTACCAACTTTATGAAGTCTAATTTTTGTCATTGCCAATTTATTTTTATTTCTTGTATTAAAATTATGGTTATCGGAATTTTTTTTGAATAGATCTATGTTCTTCCGTACATATAAGATGTTGTCGTAAACATATTGAGAAGCAACTGTTAAAATATTAATTTCTTTAAATAATTCTTTCAGCGAGTCACGGGGTCCGAGTCTATAGATTGCTCGTATAGCTCGTTTCTGTAATATGAATATTGTCTCAATATCGGCAGCTGAGCCCCACAGCAGCAGACCATATGACATAACGCTATGAAAGTAGCTAAAATAAACTAATCGTGCCGTTTTTTCGTCAGTCAGAGACCTTATCTTTCTAACCGCATAGGCAGCTGAGCTAAGTCTTCCTGCCAAGGCTGTGATATGAAGACCCCATTGTAGTTTACTATCTAGAGTTATCCCAAGAAAGGTAAAGTAGGAAAGGTAGAACAGTTCATTAGATTTCACAAAGATAATGAAACCTTTCTTAGCATACTAGCAAACGCCCCTGGGCATGACAATATATTACTAAGATCTACAATTTATACACTCGTTTTTTGCAAATAAATTTATCTTATCTTATCTTCGCCCGCTTGACAAATTGTATAAAACCTTCCTTGAGAACCACTGTATCCATTAATATATTTTATAAGCAGTGAAGTATGCTAACTTTTTCTTTTATAATTTTACAATATGTATCGCAAAAACTATAGTGTAGTGGTGTCTTGGTCAGTTGGTAGAACATTCCTCCTGGAAAGGGATGTCACTGTATCCATTGGTGAAACCGGATTCGTCATATTTGAACATCCCTTACATACATAGCCTTAAACATATAAATGAAATGAAATTATTTATTTATTTGTATAGGTCAATAAATGGCTCTTACAAACGTCAGTAAGTACTTAAAATAAAAAATGTCATTGCTTCTATATTTACATGTACTGCCAGATTCGCAAAGCAATAAGTTGAACCGAGAGAAAGAACCTGGCAATAAAACTCTCGGTCACTCTTTTCAAATAATTGACTCATTTACACATTTTCTTAAGACTAAATGTGGACGAATGTACATTGGTCTCGTGTCAAAATCAAAAAGAGTGTATAATACAACAAAAAAATTATTATAGTCGCCTAAGTACAATATGCTACAATTACGGCATTTTAGGAGGCGCCTGCACCATGCTGAAGCCAGACACTTTTATCATTAAGGTAATCAACTGTCTTATAATATGCTTTTTGACATAAAGTGGTCTTTATAAAGTTTTTAAATTTATTGTCGGGCATACAAAGGACCGATTCAGGCAATTTATTATAAAAGCGTATACCTTCCCCCTTGAAAGAATGACTAACCTTGCCAAGCCGATAACACGGAGGGAGTAGTTTATTTTTATTACGTAGATTTCTGTCTGTAACGTCACTTACTTTAGTATAGCTAGATATATTTTTCCTGACATACAGTATGTTATCAAATATATATTGGGAAGCTACAGTTAAAATATTAATATCTTTAAATCGCTCCCTAAGAGAATCTCTTTTACCTAAACAATAAATGGCACGGACTGCCCTCTTTTGTAATATAAAAATTGTTTCTATATCTGCTGCATTTCCCCAAAGTAGTATTCCATAGGACATCAAGCTATGGAAGTAACCAAAGTAAACTAGCCTAGCAGTAGCTACATCTGTCAACTGCCTAATCCGTCTCACAGCATACGCAGCAGAGCTAAGCTTATTAGCTAAAATGGTGATATGGTCACCCCATTGTAATTTAGAATCTATTGTTATTCCTAAAAAGGTAGTGTTATTTACAAATTCTAACCTTTGGCTACCCAGCAGACATGGACGTTTGCTTGTCTGACATTGGGCATTGTAAATTTAACGCATTTAGTCTTTTCTGCATTCAACAATAGGTTGTTTGTAGAAAACCAATTTGAAATATCATTTAAAATATTATTAACATTATTCGCATCTGTACTATGCCGATTTACTTTGAATATAAGTGATGTATCATCCGCGAACATTACTATTCCAGCTTGTGCCTCGATCATGCAAGGCAAGTCATTAACATAAACCAAGAAGAGAAAAGGCCCCAGAATTGATCCCTGAGGTACGCCTATTTTGACGTTAGTTCCGTTTGACTTAACGTTGTTCACATGAACAGTCTGCAGCCTATCTGTCAGGTAAGATCCTAATAGTTCTAAGGATTTTTTGGCAAAACCATACCGACGTAACTTTAGCAAAAGTATCTGATGGTCAACACAATCAAATGCTTTAGACAGATCGCAGAATACCCCAATGGCATCCTGCGATCCCTCCCATGCGTCGTAAATCAAGCTAACAAGGGTTACTCCCGCATCGGTGGTAGATTTTCCGCGTGTAAAGCCAAATTGCTGGCTGTGGAAAAGATTGTTGGTCGTGAAGTGGACTTGCATTTGATTTAGCATCACTCTCTCAAACACCTTACTCAGAGCTGGCAAAATAGAAATGGGGCGGTAGTTACCAAGTTCAGACTTAGATCCCTTCTTAAATAATGGTATTAGTCTACTATTTTTCATTAGGTTAGGGAATATACCTTCATCTACACATTCATTAAAAATTAGTGCCAAGTCAGGTGCAATGATATCAATTACATTACTTATTAAGCTAACTGATATGCCCCAGTGATCTTCAGACTTTTTAATTTAGAGATTTTTAAATGCTTTCAAGATGTCACTGGGGTCTACATGTTTGAAGTTAAATTTAGATGAAGAACCAATATTACTTTCGAGAAAGGTCACAGCACTGTGGGCACATGAATTAACAGAAGAAGTTACTTTAAATGGAATGTTGGTAAAATAATCTTCAAATGCATTTACAATACCTTTCGGAGAGGTTATATTCTTGTTTTCTAATTTAATTTTAGTAACAGTATCCCTCACTTTACATTTACCTGACTCTTTGTTTATAACTTTCCATGTTTCTTTTATTTTGTTAGGAGCCTCAATTATTTTCCTTTTGATGTGAATGGATTTAGCCTGTCTACATACTTTTTTGAATACTTTGGAGTAATTCCTAACATATTCAATGAAACTTTTATCAAATCTGTATCGTTTTTCTGCATATAGATCAAACAGCGTTCGTCTACTTTTATAAATGCCTACTGTTGCCCATTCACAAAATTTCGTTTTAACACTACGATTTTGGCATTTTTGTTTGAATGTGTCTGAAAAAGCATCAGATAATGTACCAAATAAACTATTATAATGGACCTCAGGATTATTACCTATATAAACTATAGAATTAAGCTTTTTCTCGAACAAGTTTTTGAATTCTTTAATTCTACTAGAGGTTATGGGCCTACACATAATTTTCTCATTATACTGACTATTATTACTCTTGGGAAAGGATACTATTTGACCACAGTGATCTGATGGCAATTTACTAATTACAGACTTGCTTAAGCACTCACAATCCGTAAAAAAATTATCCAGGCAATTGGCTGCTGTTTCTGTGACTCTAGTCGGCTCACAGAAAATATTTTCCATATTGTAACTACCAAATAAATTCAAAAATTGAGTACTTTTCTTACACTGTTTTAGGATGTTTACATTGAAGTCTCCGCACACAATTAACTTCTTCCTATTATTTGACGCAACCCCTAGAACCTGGTCCATGACCTTGGTAAATACACTAAAATCACTGTTAGGTGGACTGTATACGCAAACTACTATATATTGGTCAAGCTCGGCACAGGCCACCTCAGCACATCGCTCAACAGAAAGTCTAACTATGTCAGACCGCTCTTTGCTGCGGAGACCATTTTTAATTAAGACCATGGAGCCACCTTTAATCGCAGACTTCCTGTTAAAGCAACTTTTTTTTTTTTTTTTTAATTCCGCGGTCCAAGGCCGCGGCCGCTCTAACGTCCGTTGCCGGGCGTCCCTGGTTACTAGCAGAGGGTATGTGTTAAAGCAACTTGCAATATTGTAGTTGTTTATATTGAACATCATCTCACTCTCCTTGAGCCAATGTTCAGTCAAACACAAAATATCTACATTTAATTCCTCTAGGAATAACTCCACTACTAATTCCTTGCCAGAAAGACCTTCTATATTTTGATGAGCCATCTTTAGCTTTATATATCATTAGATAGGCATTTTAAAAATATTGAGAGGTTGCTAAGGCGATTTTCTGATTGAAGTTTTTTGGTAAAACAACCCCCCCCCCCTATATTAACCCATCTCGTGGCAAACCAGTTTCGTAATTCGGTTTGTACGCAACGCATACTTGCCGAAATCTCTTTTCTGCAGAGTTTTTCTTAAATGTGATATTACAGACTTTGCTAATACTCCTCACACTAATATCGTCACATATGTTGTATCGCAAAATATACAATCTACTAAACCTTTCTTCACTGGCTTCGGTATGCAGTATTAATATGAGTTAAATAGTTCCAAGCGCTTTTCTACTGTCCTACTGTTTTTGGCTATTACCATCGTCACCTTTGTGAGGTCTCCCAAAGTCCCGATGTCCTGCCTCTTTTTCTTGACAGCTTGTATTATACAAAAACAATTTGCCGAAATATTCGCTTCGATGAAAATACGGATTTTATTTAACACAGTCACCATCATATCAGCCCATTTGTCGACCACTGCTGGGTATAGGCATCCCTCGAAGATGGAGGAATATAGCCTATGCTGGCCAGACGGGTTGGTATAGGGTTTGGTGTCGAGTATTCCTTCTCTAAATATAATATTCCATAAACATACTTATATATTAGTTTGATAGAAAACACCCAAACTCCGAAAAAACATTTGTGGACGACACAAATATTTGATTCGACCCGGGAATCGAACCCGGGACCTCAGGAACGGCAGTTGCATACAGATGTTTGTTATTGAGCAAAGCGAGCGTAGCGAGCGAAGCTCCTTATCAGGTGACTCAAATGCAACTTGATGTGAAATTGTTTCTCGACAACTACCCAACCGATTTTCATGATTTTTTCACTAAAAAATCAAGCATTCTCAGGAGCAGGTTTTGTTCGAGACCGAATTTTGATTTAGGACCCTCAAAAAAGTTATTGACCAAAAATATGTCAACCGATTTTCATGTTTTTTTCACTCAAAATTCAAGCATTCTCAGGAGCAGGTTTTGTTCGAGACCGAATTTTGATTTAGGACCTTTTTTGATTTAAAACCTGCTCCTTATAGATTGATAAATGCCTTAATAGAAATAGTCGCTTCGCTCAATTGTATGCTGCAGCGCTGTACCACGGCAGCGACCGCAGCTCCTAGTTATTTTATTGTTGTAGTTCGAATGGGCGTGGCAGAATCCAAGCACAACAGTTAGACTGAAACATTTGAACCTCAAAAAGATACCAAGAAAGGAGACCGAGTTCAAGTTTAAATTACGAATACTTAGTGAGATGCTCCGTGTAGGGCCTTGGCGTAGATTACCGCTGACCATAAGATGGCTTGAGGAGCAGTATAAAGAAGATTTTCCGGTATGCATCAGTTTAATAATTGTATTTTTTCTCCAACCACAAATTAAAATCAAAAATTCCAATCTGTTAAGCCGTTTCTGAGATTAGCGTGTTCAAACATCTCCATAAATGATCTTTTACATTTTGTTTTTTAATAATTCCAGCCTGACCGTAAGCCACCAGACCACATGCTATTCTGCCAAGGACAAGTCAAAAGTAAAAACTTAAAAAACAAACCTTCTGAGGTAGTTATTAATGAAGAATGTCTGCTATGTTTTTGCAATATTACAAGTAGCCAATCAAAGTTGACATGTTTGAATCCGAATTGTGAACTTTTGACCCACATAACTTGTTTAGCGGATATTTTTTTGTCACCTGGAGAATATGTGCCTATTGAAGGTGTTTGTCCTTATTGCCGTACGAAATTAAAATGGGGTGATTTGATAAGGAAAATGAAAGGATGTGATCAGATCGATCGAGAAGAATGTTTGCAAGATGATGAAGAAAATTCTTATGATGTAGAAACACGCGAGACTGAGTTTGATGACAACCTTCCGTCTTGGTTCTCAGATTGTAATGAGGAGTTATGACGAAATATAATTGATGTTCTCACTGTTGCGTTTTATTTTCTTTCACCGATCGTTCGTCATAGGCTGACTGCATGTCATGACGGCTGGTGAAAACTCGTTGAAACGTCAGGTAAAACTTACAACTTTCTTCAAACAGACGATGACGTATCCCTGTTTAACTATACACACATAACAACGCGCAACAATTTTCTCGAAGGGGTAGGCAGAAGCATGTTATTAGCATGTCAACACTGAATAAAATAACATTTTAGTTAGATCATTTCTACAAACAAAAAAATAAGTTCTATAGTTATTGTGTTTTTTTAATAGTCGCGTGCTACCATCGTGTTATGTTCATGCGTGAAGCCATGCATTTCTGATCACAATCTAAGATTTTTTTTATTCTTGTCTAAGCTATTATTACCCACTTAGCTTACTTTGGGCTAGATGGTGCTGTGTAAAATGTGATAAATATTTATTTATTTGATAAAATTATTATTATTGGCAATCAATTTTGGTGACTACCATGAAGGTAACCTCGTGGTCTAGTGGGCATAGTGACAGTAAACCTTAAAGATTGGCTTAATTTATAAACAAAGTGTAGGTACTTACCTATACGGGAACAGGCAGGGCACTGCTATGTATGATAATTACTAATTACACACTAATTAGAGGTCAGGAAAAGGGTACTTACGGGAAACCGGGTACGTACATATACCTATCTATAATATCTATATATTTGATACAACAATTTGTCGGTCTGTCCGTCCGTCGCGTTTTTCAATTATAATTAATAATACATACATTTGCATGAAATATTAAAATATTTTTTTTTTATTTTATATTTGTGGCGATACAAAGTTCGCTGGGATAACTAGATATATTCTAATACAATTTATAATTAAAAGCTTTTGAATAGGTATACCTACTATCAGTAATTTTATTTTATTAGTTAACTAATATTTACAAATTAATATTAAACTTATACATAAGGTAGGTACTTAAATACAAAAATTACCATCTAATAAAAAGGAAAAAATAAATGCACAATATTTGGTATCAAAATACTAACAACAATAACTACTTAACACTAATAGTCATCAAATAAATCATCGTCACCTCCATAATCGAAGTCATCATCATCAACACCTGGAGGTACAAGAGCACCATTTAACACTCCACTAATTGACTCCTGAAAGCCTAAAACCTTGGCCAAACCGAACACTAATCTCATCACTACAAGCCTAGTAAAGTCCACTGGTGTGGTTTCTTTCCTCTGCAATATAAGCTGCTTGTCTGTAGGATAATCTTTCGTCCGTTTCGCCACTTTCAATTCACACGGAGAAAGCAACATGATAACCGCGAAAATCACAAAACACAATCGCACCATTTTTTTTTATTTTTCCCGCCGGATTAACTGTCAAATACCGGGTGTCAAATACTTGTTGCAATTTTTTTATATTGAATTCTTGTTCTTATGCTATTTGGCCGACTTGTGTGTTGAAAAGTGAAGAGGCAACTAACGGAATGTTGGCGCACAAGCGAAGGAAGTCAGTAGTGTGTATCCGATAGTATTGTATGTCATACCAATGAGTAGGTATACCTATATGGATAACGCGGTCTTAAAACGTCTCTCCGAATGATCGCAATTGCACGTAGGTACCTACTGTTTGCTTATTCGGTCAGTGAAAAGGAATCTGATTTCGTTTTATTTTTTGCTTGGGTAGTGTAGGTAGTTAATATTGAGATCCCAATGATGGATAGTGGATGTTATTTAAATTGCCTGTTTCATTTAAGTGTTTTGTGGTGAGAGAAATTTCACAAAGTATTTTTATTAACACGGAGAACACACACCTACCTAAGAATAATAAAGCCATGAAATAAATAGGTACTACCTAAAAACTGACCGGGAATCGAACCCGAACCCGGTACTGGAAGCGTATACATTACACACTGCGCCACCGAGTCAGACAAAAGGCGCAGAAAGATCGCGGTGGCATGTCGAGCCCTGTAGTAAAGTCTGCATAGTAAAACTAAAGTTACGTACTCGGAAGTATTCCCTGTGACGCCGGTGGACTTTGGCCACCTACGTAGTGGCCTCTGTCACGCGGTTGGGTCGGTTGTTATCCCGCATCTTTGGGGTCGGGTTTTATCCCGCGTCGCGTCGGTGAGTGAATCTGCGTGCTGCGGGGCCTCAGCTCTGCAGCACACTCGAACTATCTTCGTAAGTACCTATGCCCAAAATTTCAACCTCCCATACTATAAACTTAAGACAAAGGGGTCTTTTACGCGGTTATTGAGATATATACATACCTCTTTATTACCCGACGTTTCGACCCTGTTACAAGAGCCGTGGTCACGGGTGGACTGGCTCTCCCATACTGACCCATTTGAATGTTACACCCTGTATACCTACCCTAATGTAGTATGTGGGTAGGTAGATACACAGACGCTGTGTTGAAAAACCGGTAATCAAGACTAGTTAGATACTTCTATTGGATATATTATGAACATAACATGATGTTTAGTTCAATTTTAATTTTTCACCATGGATTCTTAGTGGTAAGTACTCGTACTAACACACTGGTTTGCGATCTCGATTTCGATTGAGAATTCTCTGTGGCTTCGAAGTAGACCGCATAGTTAGGTACCTACCTACATACCATACCATGGTTCAATAACATTGCCCTCATACAGCAGTCAGGTGAAAACACTGTCATTAATGTTGCCATAATTATATAAACTGAGTTAACAGACAATAAATGTGAAAGTTTTAATGTTTATTTCTCCATGACGATCGAACTACTGAACATATTTGGCTCAAACTTTATATAAAACTAATGTACGTCGTATTGCATACCTTCCTTGAGAACCACTCTATCCGTTGGTTAAAACCGGATCAAAAGCCGTTTAAAAACGTCGTTTTAAAGATCTAAGCATACATCCAAGAGTTTAAATTAAGTTTGGAATAAGAAATAGGTTTGGAATATTAAATCAAGTGATAAGGGGCTTATCATCATCTCTGTGGCCCAAGTTATTTTCGCTTGCGCACGGTTCACCTGCTTACAATGACGGGGTTCTGGCAAAATATTGACACGAAAACGGCGGTTGTGTGGGAATTTCACGAATACCGAAAATTTAACGGGAAATAATTATATTTCTCGTTAACTTTTCCGTATTCCTAGCTGACGCCTACGACTTTACTCGTGTGTAATCACACAGTCAGTTAATAAATTACAATAGTCGTTTTAAAAGGAGTACGATTTCTAATTGGTGCATATGGTGTTCGATTAGGATAGGCATGCATGTGTCATTGTTGGTGAAAGGCATTGTGTAGACCACGCCTTAGTCTGTTTTCAATTGGCATACTTAGTAAAAGGAGACGGAATTCGCCCTTTTGTAGCTATTAATTCATGGTTTCCTTGATTTTGAATAGATTTAAGCGATACATTCATGATTATTATATAACTAACTAGCCGACGCCCGCTGCTTCGCCCGCTTGACAAATGATATACACAAAAACCTTCCTCGAGAACCTCTATCCATTGGTGAAATACTCATCAAAAACCGTTGCGTAGTTTTAAAGATCTTTCTAAGCATACATAGGGACGGACAGACTTTTTTTTACCATTTATTATTTTGATTGTTTATGATTACCTACCTACGCATATATGCCCGACGGGGGTAGGCAGAGGCAAGGAAGGAGTACCTACCTACGTGTTCAAACATCACCTGAAAGAAACAATAAGTCAGAATCATAGGTTCCATAGTCACGAGGTTGTAATATCCTACTGTAGGATAGTGTCCGGTAATGGCAATAAGCTTGTCCCAACGTGGGACCAACAAAATTACTGGCAAAGAGTGGATGTAATATGCACCTATGCCCTACCTTCGGGATATATGCGTGGTGTGTGTCTGTCTGGCTGTAAGATAATTACTTCTATACTACTATTATAAAGAGAAAAGTTTCGTATTTTTGTGTGTATGTTTGAGGAAAGATTTGTATTTTTGTGTGTATGTTTGAGGAAAGATTTGTATTTTTGTGTGTATGTTTGTAATGAATAAACTCAAAAACTACTGTGCCGATTTCAAAAATTCTTTCATCATTGGAAAGCTACATTCACCCTGAGTAATATAGGCTACATTTTATCCCGGTAATGTGTTCCGGGAACGAGTAAACTAAATCACACGGGCGGAGCTGCGGCGATCAGCTAGTATTTTATATTAATGTAAAGGCGTCAAGTGGTGTAGGTACCTCTTAATTATTGTTGTATTATCCTTAAGTTATAATTTTTCTCAGACTTATTATTGTGATAATCTATACTATCGTCATCACTATAATTACCACTAGATTGTCTCTTGATACATTTTTATTTATTTACGCAGCGGTTTGTAGGTACAACAAAAGTAGCTTATGTTATTTAGGCACAAACTCGTGAAACAATTTTGGAAATCGGTCCAGGATTTTTAAGTCAAAGTATATAAATAAAATACAAATCTACCTTTAAAGAAAGAAACAGTGTCAGTTTCCTTTAAATAAACCATCTATTCAGACTTCAGAGTGACCTTAGACTTACTACCACACAATACCTCTCACAATAATTTAGTTTCTTTTGCCCCAAAGCTATTACGAAGGCAAATGATACTTGTAGTAATGGATAGCTATTAGGTACAAAAAATACCGTGACTTTCTAAGAAAGGCATTAAATTACTCGAGACCATCGCATTTACATCTCTACACACTCAATAAAAGTTAGTCCCTTCATACTAGTGTTTGATCAACGTATGCGTTGGATGGACGTATGCACAGCGTAAAATGGATGGCGATGCGGTTTCTTTATTAGTAACCTACTGATAAGAAGGGCTTCCGGCCGTACGTGAGCCAAATGGGTTAGTACGAAGTGATGGAAAGAGACCGGACGGTATGTCTTTGCTACCATGGAAGACAGGAAGGCCTTTGGTGTGGGACGCTACATGTGTTGACACCTTAGCACCTTCACATCTTCTAAGCACATCAGGAGATGTCGGCGCTGCTGCTGCATTGACTGAAGGCCTCAAACGGTGTAAATACTCTAATACACCTAGCAGGTGATAACATAATATTTGAGCCGTTTGGGGTTGAGACACTGGGTTCATGCAATCCGAGCGCTCGCCGCCTATAGGTATAGGGACATTGCTAAACGCCTAATCGATGCTTCTCAGGACTCAAGGCTGGCTATTTTGGCTCAAACAATAAGTATCGCCATACCTGTGTCGAAAGACAGTTATATCACATCTATTACGAATTTAACGTAAGTAAAAGTTGCTGGGGAATTAGCCGTAGAACGACCCAATTTATTAAGTACCTAAGTATGAGATGGGGTATCTGTGTAGTATTCTCATAACTGTGGCAGAAGGAACTTATCGAGCCGAGCGCCTCACGTTATCTTTGCGTCAGCGTCTGACACTGGTTCACCATACGCTGCACGTTAGTATGAATGAACCTGTCTTGACGAACTTGAATGACGTTAGCAGAAAACGATTGACCCTAAAGACATTCAAAATACTGTGAAAGACGGATATTGTATTTACAACGCCTTGTAAATAAATCTAATATTCATTGTGATGTAGTCACTTTATAATTTTTGGGTGGGAGCCGTCATCGGCTTTACTTACCAGATTCTGCCCGGCGGGTATAAGAGTAGGAGAAACACCGTGGAAAGTTTTTAGTGGATAGTCCGGTCCAAGGACCGGGAGTCCCATCCCACATGAATCCGTCTCACTGCATCCGCAGCGGGGAGGCGAAGTGCGTAAATGCATCACCAACCACGTTAAAAAAAACAATTATTATGTGTCATAGGTACCGTGTTTCCAGTGGGTAGGTACCATTCTAAGGGAAATTAGACATTCTTAACGTCAAACCATAGGAAACACGGAGTAGTAAACAGCTCTACGACCAGACCAAATTTGTGGTCACTAAAAAAGATAAGAAGAAGAATATCAATATTTTACTTTATAATAAGTGTCACATGCTTTTATTGTTATTTTTTTTAAATAGGTACCTAATTAATACTAGTAATCTAAAATCCAATAAAATTCAATGTGAAGGTATTAAGAGTGGGTTCACGGCAGTAGGGGTGGCTAGGGACCGAACTCCTGTCGTCGACCAGACGAGCTACGAACTTACAAATTCATCTAAAATGACTAAGTACAGGTCATCGAAGACAGTGAAATTTAAAATTTAAATTAACTTAGAAGTATTAGGATGTTTACTTTTTGTACTTAAATTTTAATGCCTAAAAGAGGAACCCAGAATGCTGGCTTTGTTGCCACGTTGAATGGCGATACTTATTCTTTGGGCCAAAAATAGCCAGCCTTCTGGTCCTGAGAAGCATCGATTAAGTGTTTAGCAGCTGCAATGTCTACATAAAGGCGAAGAGCGCTCTGACCCCATGACCCCAGTGTCTCAACCACAAACTGCTCAAATATGTAATCACCTGCTAGGTTAGCATATTTACGCCGTTTGAGGCCTTCACCCGATGCAGCAGCACCGCCGGCACATCCGGATATGCTTGGAAGGTGTGGAGGTGCTAATACTTTACTTAAAATATTTCTTTAATTAATGAAAGAAAGAAATAATATTTTTATTGTTCCATCACAACTTAACACTCACCGTTACACAAAGAAAAATATAACTTACCTGTGGTCATGATGGCCACAGACGCAAAATTGACGTAAGTGACACGGTCGTGTCACAAACTGGCAAGGTCCCCATTCACGATGTAACCATTTGGTTTTCGCAACCATCATTTGTCAAAATTGACAGGGCAATATCCCATTTTTGATGGTTGTCGAAACATTTTGGATTTCCAAATAGATTGAGATCCACAGATAACTTTGTAAATTTATTAAATACATTTCGGATATACGTCCGAGACGCCGAGACTTTTGTTAAAGTCATTCGGCCGTTTTGGACATAACCCATTATATGTGTGCCCGGTTAAGGCAATAGGCTTGCCCCCTATTACGTGGGACTAAAAAAACTGGCAAATTGTGGGTGTGTAGGTAATGTACCTCTGCCTACCCCTGCGGATATATAGGCATGAAATGTATTTCATTCGGAGTTTAAAGTGAACGAAATTTCGGGGACCTATCCTTTTTACTCTATGGTGAAGCTATGCACAATGTGTATTATCTATGGCCATGTGTTCCAATCGGTAGCACCGTCAATGTACCATGTTTGGATGCATTACCATTCGGTTGAGGTGCAACCATCATTTCTGACAAATCATGGTTGCGAAAACCAAACGGTTACATCGTCACCTTTACAACACAAGTATGGTTTGGTTTGACACTTATGAGAGACGTATGTGTGGCAGGAAATACGTGGCAAGCACGTGCCGCGGTTTTGGAACATATTATTTAATTATTTACATTTATTGCCTAAATTGGCCATTTCGCATTCAATACCACTCACACGTACCCACGTACAGTAACTTGTAAAAATTGCGACGGCAAGGATAGCACTCAGCGTATTGTACTGAGACGAGCGCATTGCCCATTTCAGTTCATCTGGTTAATCTCAGTGGTTAATGCAACGGTAGACTAGAGATCTTCGTATTATATGAATGACGAATGACGTGTGTGTCCACCCGGATGCATCGTGATTGCCTCTTTAAATGTTTTTATCGTGATTAGGTATTTGTTGAATCGTGAACCAATTCATATGAAGGCTGCACACGAATTACAAGCATGTTCATTATTTTAATAACTAACGCTTGAAACAAGTTTGTTTCGTTGTGTTCGTTATAAGTAGTGCCCTGGGGTGAACCTTCCTAAGATGTACCCGGGGCAACCAGCAATGGATGCTATAAAAAAAGTGTTCAAATTATCAGTCAAGAGCGTCCATAAACCACGTGAATCTCAATGGCAGATTCTTCTCTACCAATGAAAGTTCGCGAGTCGTGATAGACGACCAATTAGAAAAAAAACTGGCCAAGTTCGAGTCGGACTCGCGCACAACGGGTTCCGACCCAAAGCAGCAAAAAAATTACGTTTGTTGTATGGAAGCCCCCTTAAATATTTATTATACCTATTCTGTTTTTTTAATATTTGTTGTTACAGAGGCAACATAAATTCATGCAGCACGGTTCATGAGATACAGCCCTAGACAGACAGACGTCCGTCTGTCTGTCTAGGGCTGTGGACGGACAACGAATTCTCAGTAAAAGGGTTCCCGTTTTTTAACCTTTGGATAGGGAACCCTAAAAAGCTTACTGCCGTACTTACTCAAGAGTCAAGAGATTCGTAGCAGTTTTTAATTTAGTGTGTATAGTTTAGGTATTATATGTCATCAACTTCCGATTGAGCGTGATAATCTATTGACCTCAATATTGATGTCTCACGCTCAACATGTGTACCTACATAAATTAGAAAATATTACTTTAAAGGTGAAGTAAATTACGTCAAGGATACCTCTGGTTGTGCTACAGTCGTTAGATCAAGCTTGAGATTGTCCGGAGGTAACGGGAAGCCTTGAGCCGCTAGCTCAGCGCTGAACTATTACTTCCTTGGCCGCATTCTACCGTATTTACCACGGCGAGTGTTCTGAAGAGCTCTTCAACCTGATCCCACCCTCTTCCTTCCGATCCCGAACATCCCGAACATCCCGCGTGACGGGCAGAGATGCCACTCCCACACAGTGGATAGCATGTTCGCGAGAACCGAACATTTTAAACGTTCGTTTCTTTGCCGAACGATAGTGGCCTGGAACGCCCTGCCTGTGCACGTGTTTCCACCCACATATAATCCTGGATTCTTTAAGCGGAGCGTGAAGTGGTCCCCAAAAATGGCAATGCCCTCGCCCCTTATTAGGTACCTACGTGCGGACAGTAAAGTGACTGATGAAGTCTGGGTATTGTTAACATATCTGTTTGCCTTTTTTTCTTTAAACTTTATTTCAGGCAACTTAGACTAGTAACAGATCTGGCCCATAGATAACCTTAAAACTAAGAATACATATCGACGCTTGAAAGGCAAAATTGACCAAGCGACATTTTGGGCGATATTGAGTTATATATATCACTGAAATCAGAAAAAAATCTGCGTCGATTGATCCTACTCTCGTACCGCTAAGATGGCTTTTGTTGTCGCTTGGTAATTTTAAAAAAGTCACGTTTTCACTGATTTCGGCGACTAAGCGACAAAAATTTTACCAATTTTTGAATAACTTTCACTTGGTATGGTATTCGAATTTAACTTCTTACACTTAGTAATTTCTGCTTTGACTCAAATTAACGTGTTTATACATTTAGTAATTTTTACCTTCTACTGTCTACGGTATGAATATTGCTTAAGAAATTTTACCTGGTTTTTTTTTTATTCACTATTAAAGCCTTTTTACCTTACCGTAATTTTGTACTTATTTTCATTTAGTATTTTTTTCCTCAGCGCAACGCACTAAAAAACCTTATATTATTTGTCCTGCCTAAAATGAATATAATTTTGTCGTTTGGTACTATTTTACCTGCCGTTTTTTTAATACTTTTGTCATTTGGTTAGCTATTTCTGATATGAAATTTGTATAAAAACGTGTTTATTCCTGTTGCATTTTATCTTATATTGTCGCTTATACGCGTTGTAATAAGTGTTTTTATGGCTGTTAGTCAATAAAATATCGATTAGTGTTCATCGAACTGTCGCATGGTGACTCGTGTGCTCTCGCGTACTGCACATAGTAGGTACCTACTTCATCGCGTAGTGACTTATACCTTGAGATGAGTAATCGAGGGTGCAAAGGGGCCCTTCTTACATCTATCGGGCCTCATCGACCTCACCTGCTAGTGGCGCACCTGCTGATTAACGGACGAGGTTCGTAGATTACGGAACCCATGTGGTGGCTTCGGCCCCTACGTGGATACCTACCAGGTGGTACAACAGTGTTGGTCCAGGGGGGTGCCACCGTGCAGCTGTGCTAAAGCCCCCCAAGTAACCCAGCCCAGGCTAGGTTGCGTTAGGGGTCCAGCAGCTGCACTGCCAGGCCCGGGGCGTTGTATGGTGCGGCAGGCATGGGTCCAGTGGGGCAAAACGGAGTCTAGTGTGGGTGGTGTGGGTCGAGTCGCCGGCCAGAGAGACTCTTAGCAACGGCGTTGCCGCGACCACCCGCAACATAGTCATGGGGCCCCTCCAACTGGGACCTGGGACCAACCACCCCAGGAGGCTGCCCCACATGTTGCTGATAATCCTGATGTGGGATCGCCGCTCCGGGTGGTAACCGATGTGGGGTAGTGGCGGCCTTGCTTCAAGGGGTTTGGGAGCACTTTCGTCCGGTGGGTCGGCTCCGACCTAACCACACGGTTCTAGACGAAGCTAGCCTATTCACTTAGTCACTTACTGCCGAACCAAATATCGTCATATCTTCACGCTTCTCCATATCTCACCATGACAGTGCAACAAATTAACAGCGGCCCCTAGAAACCCCACAAAGTTGACTTCGTTTGAGGTGGAGTTCGGGAATATCCGCGGACTCCATTCGAACCTTGATATCGTCCACCATCACCTAAAGACGGCACGGCCTTCTGTTATGTTCCTAACGGAGACACAGATACACCGCCCTGACGACACGTCTTACCTCTGTTACCCGGGTTTTGTCATTGAGGAACAATTTCACGACAAAGCCGGAGTTTGCGTGTTCGTTAGGGCGGACGTTTGCTGCCACCGGTTGCGCTGTCTAGAGAACCCCTCCTCAGAATATTATAACCCTTTCACTGATGTCGCCAGCATCCGCAAAACTCACGCCGGGTTTTGCGTGAATGTGCCGAGGCTGTCCAGAAAAAACAGTCGGCATATCACGGCTGGGTCAGGGCTCGGGCGGCACGTGGACTGCCTCTAAACAGCTTACAATAGGGCCACTAGGTTCAGCAAGAGGGCCTTCAAGAGAGCGGATGCCCAGCGCGTCGCGCGGCTTGGTCAGGAGCTCACATCCCATCCCACGGGCAGCCGTGGATACTCACAACTTTGCAAAAGCCATTTATGTCGCCAGTCCAATTGTCCAGGTCGTAGTCTAATTTTTGCCAACCCTCGCTGCCACCACTGCGTCATCCTGATGGATCACTGGCTCACAAAGCCCAAGAGAAGGCGGACATGCTCGCAGACCTCTTTGCGGCTAATTCCCGGGTCGACGACCGTGGTCTGCAGGCCCCCGCCATCGCCGACTGTGGCCACACTATGCCTGATATTGCTATCAGGTAATGTGAGTTCCGGGCAGTGCTACAGTCACTCGACACGCGGAAAGCCAGTGGCCCTTTTTTTTTAATTCCTAAGGCCCAAAGCCGCGGCCGCTCTAACGTCCGTTGCCGGGCATCTCTGGTTACAAGCAGGTATTTCCAGTGGCGCCCGGTGGACTTTGACTACCTCTGTGGTCTCTGCGGGGGTTTGGTCGGGATGAGAATCCCGCGTCGAGGGATAGAGTTTTGTCCCGCGTCAGTGAGTGAATCTGGTTGCGTGCTATGGGGCAAAGGCCCCGCAGCACGCAACCCTTCTAGCCTGCTTCTATAAGGACGGTGGGTGGCGATCCCGCCGTCCTCAGGCCCCGATCATGGAGATCGATGGTCTTGAGCGTAGATGAGTCTGCGGGGAGGGGTACGCTCGCTCTCGGCCGCCTCCTTCGCGAGCATGACTTGCTCGCAGAAGGACACGGCTGTGTTCCACCTACTCGCGCTGGAAACCATGGCTTGGAGCATGGTTTCCAGCGAGAGGATATCCACGCCCAGACCCACTACGAGGTCCCGGCGCTGACTTGCCCACGCTGAGCACTCCACCAACGTGTGGAGTGCGGTGTCGTCGTCGGAAACCTCGCAGTGTTGACACCGGGGTGTGACCTCACGATGGATGCGAAACAGATAGCTACCGAAGCATCCATGCCCGGTAACGATCTGCGTCGCACGATACGTGAGGTCACCATGCCGCCTCTGCAGCCACTCATCCATCATCGGTCTCACCGCCGCGATGACGGTAGTTCCCCACTTTGGTTGCTCAAGTCGCAATCTCCAAGTCTCCATGAGATCCCGGCGGAGTTGGGACCGCTGTTCCTCGATTTCTCGAGTCGCAGGCCTGTGGTCCGTCTCCAGCGCCTCCTTGTGCCATTGAAACAATGACGCAAGGGCTTTCGCTTCCAGGTCCCATGGAGGGGTCCTGGCTAGGAGACATGCAGCCTCTCCGGAGATCGTGCGGTACCCCCGTATGGTTTTGACGGCCAAGGTTCGCAGTGGTCTGTTTAACAGAGTCGCGTTCACCGTGACCGCCAATCTATCAGCCCATACGGGAGCCCCGTATAAGGCCATACTCCGCACGATCCCTATGTACCACACGATCCTTAGGTAAGCCAGTGGCCCTGAAGGCATTCCGGCGGTGGTGCTACGAAAATGTGCAGCGAACGTACAACCGATCCCCAGGAAAGAGGATCGATCCGATCCAGGGAATTTTCGACCCAACAAAATCAAAGATCAGTCTTTGATTTTGTGTACTGAAACTTAAATTCACTGTTACTTGGTCAAAAAAATCCTAAACTAACTGTATTTAATTTGTAATATAACTAAAATTGCCTGGCAGAAAAGTGTTTATTTTTTCTATTTAAATAATGTTACCTAAATGACAAACGTGCATTACTTCTGGATGCGTCATTTTACTACACAATCATAAAGTTATGGGATTTAGCTAACATTACTTGTTTGATTATGAAATTTCGTTGCCGGTAAGTAACTTTTACCCGTTAGTGATTTTGATAAAATTATTACTAACCGACACTATTTCTTTAACTATTGAAAAAAAAAAACATTTTCTTTAAATGCCAGTTCATGAAGCCTTTAAAGCACTTTTTAAATTCGTTGGAATAATGTCGTTGTGATTTATAAGCGATTTTTAACGAATTTTTTTTTCATAAAAAAAAACTTTAAACTGCTCTGGTGTAAAGTTGCCAATATGTCGCTTGGTCATTTTTGCCTTTCATGCGTCGATATACAAATATAGTCAATATAACTGCTTCGGCGCGGCGGCGTGGTCGGTGTGCATCCACTTTCGACGCCCGGAGTCTCGGGTTCGATTCCCGGTCGAGACAAACTTTGTGTGAAGACAGATACGTTTGTATACCGAAGTCTGGATGTTTGTTATGTATACTATACTATACTATATGTATGTATTTAAAAAAAAATGTATATTAGTATTTATATCAGTTTATCTAGTACTCATATCACAAGCTCTGCTTAGTTTGATACTATGACGGCGTTGTGTGAATTGTCCTAACATATTTATTTATTTCTGAGACTAAATTGACTAGACTATGCCTGATGATGCCTGAGTGATATATAAGTAGGTAATATACCGACAGTGGTCTAAATGAAAATTAGGCCCATAATAAAAAACACCTAAAAATAAAATATATAATCATAAAACGTAAATGTGTGCCTGTTGATCGGCTTTGTCTCGCAGCCTGCCCCGGAACCGCCGGAACACCACACCCTTCGGCCAGAAGTCCTCTTTGGTGAAGGTCTCAAGCGCCGTCGATGGCACACACGCCCCAAACAACTTGAAGTTCACGCTGTGACGCGACTCCAAAGGCTCAATTTGAGGATAAAGAAGTAATTTTACATACAGCCATGCATACAGTCACGCCTGTTTCCCATTGGGGTAGGCAGAGACTATGGAATTCCACTTCTACGTAACTTTGTAAGTGTATTTCAAAATAAACTAACCTATAACAATTTTACACTTGAGACGAGAAACATTATCCTGGTTATCGACCCCATGGATTCCGGTTTCGCAGTCAGGGTCGCTAAACCGACTTACATAATACAGTTATAATGTACAATTTTTACACAACATAGATGTATAATCTCATTTAGACATAACTGTACCTTGAATTGAAAAAAAACTGTTTATTTTGTTTTATAGCCATGTTGATAAATATAGGTACCTACACTTACTTATTTAAAACAAGAAATTAGAAAAATTAAAGCAAATACAAGCTTCTTTTTTTATCGTCTCTGCCTGCCACTTTTTGTCTATTGCTGGACGCCCCGGGTACGTCCTCGGAAAATAAGTTACCCAGGGCGTCCACACGTCGGAATATTGAACAATTTTACGGCCTCTCCCACTACATAGAGGATCGTCAAACCTGAATAGGTCACCATATTATATGAACCAGCTTTAGCGACTTTTAATTTCATTTCTATCAAGATTCCATGCCTGTAAGAAATCACACTTGGTAATAAGGACACCGTTTTGTAGTGCCTCGGTGGCGCAGTGGTATGAGTATGCGACTCGATTCCGACTCAAATAAAATATTTGTGTGATCCACAAATATTTGATTCGGAGGTTGGGTGTCTTCTATGTAGGTATATAGTATGTGTATGTATTTAGAAATATAAGTAATAATATAAGCAATATAAGTAAGTATGTTTAATAGTCGTCTAGATCCCATAGCACAAGGTTATAATATGTACTTATTTTTTTTATTTTTTTTTTTAGTTCCGCGACCAAGGCCGCGGCCTCTTTAACGTCCGTTGCCGGGCGTCTCTGGTTACGTATGTCCAGTGGCGCCCGGCGGACTTTGACCACCTCTGTGGTCTCTGCGGGGGGTTGGGTCGGGATGACAATCCCGCGTCGTTGGGGAAGGGTTTTATCCCGCGTCAATGAGTGAATCTGGTTGCGTGCTATGGGGCAAAGGCCCCGCAGCACGCAACCCTTCTAGCCTGCTTCTGTAAGGATGACGGATGGCGATCCCGCCGTCCTCAGGCCCCGATCATGGAGGTCGATGGTCTTGGGCGTAGATGAGTCTGCGGCGGCCTCGCCGCTGACTACGGAACTCGGCGGGGAGGGCACGCTCCCTCTCCCTCTCGGCCGCCTCCTTCGCGAGCACGACTTGCTCGCAGAAGGACACGGCCGCGTTCCACCTACTCCCGCTGGAGACCATGGCTTGAAGCATGGTCTCCAGCGAGAGGGTATCCACGCCCAGACCCACTACGAGGTCCCGGCGCTGACTCGCCCACGCTGAGCACTCCACCAACGTGTGGAGTGCGGTGTCGTCGTCGGAAACCTCGCAGTGTTGACACCGGGGTGTGACCTCACGATGGATGCGAAACAGATAGCTACCGAAGCATCCATGCCCGGTAACGATCTGCGTCGCACGATACGTGAGGTCACCATGCTGCCTCTGCAGCCAATCGTCCATGATCGGTCTCACCGCCGCGATGATGGTGGCACCCCACTTGGGTTGCTCAAGTCGCACCCTCCATGACTCCATGAGATCCTGGCGGAGTTGGGACCGCCGGTCATCGATTTCTCGAGACGCAGGCCTGTGGTCCCGCTCCAGCGCCTCCTTGCGCCATTGGAACAATGACGCAAGGGCTCTCGCTTCCAGGTCCCATGGAGGGGTCCCGGCTAGGAGACATGCAGCCTCTCCGGAGATCGTGCGGTAGCCCCTTATTGTTTTGACGGCCAAGGTCCTCAACGGTCTGTTAAGGAGCGTTGAGTTGTTGGCCGTCAACCGCGCCGCCCATACGGGAGCCCCGTATAGGGCCATACTCCGCACGATCCCCAGGTACAGTCTCCTGCAGGAAGCGTTGGGTCCCTTTAGGTTGGGCATCAGTCGCGAAAGCGCGACCGATGCCTGTGTCACCTTGGGGACCAAACTTCGGAAATGTGGTCCGAAGTTCCATCGGCTATCAAGTACGATCCCTAGATACTTCATCGAGGGCTTGATGCCGATGCTAACGCCTCCCACATTTATGCTGGAACCTTCAGGTGGACCGTTCCGAGGTCTGTGAAAACACAGAACCTCGGACTTGTGCAAGGCCACCTCCAGTCCCAGCCGCCGTATCCGACCCACGACTTGAGCAACACCCGTCGTGACCTTGAGTGCTGCCTCCTGGTACGTTGCACCCCGCGCCGTGACGAGGGTATCGTCGGCGTAGCACGTTACGCCGACGCCCTCAGGCAACGCACCCCGCAGCACCCAGTCGTAGCCGATGTTCCACAGAAGCGGCCCCAGGACCGACCCCTGCGGAACACCGCACGACACATCTCGCCGAGCTGGCCCGAGCCAGCTAGGGAAAGCTATGGCCCTCTCCGAGAGATAGGCCCCGACAATACGACGGAGGTAGAGAGGCGTTTCGTGATACACGAGCGCCTCCCTAACGCAGCTCCATGGCAAGGTGTTGAACGCGTTGGCGATGTCTAGAGACACCGCCACCACCACCTTGCCCTGTGAGACTGCTTCCTCCGTCAGGCTCTTGACGCGCATGATCGCGCTCACGGTGGAGCGTCCCCGACGGAAACCGTACTGGTTGTCCGCCAGGTCTGGCCCCACCGTCGAGAGATGCTCGACGAGGCGTTCCGCGATAATTCGCTCAAAGAGCTTACACACCTCGTCGAGCAACACGATCGGCCGGTATCCGGACGGTGAGTCCACCGGCCGCCCCGCCTTACGAATCAGGACCAGTTTCCCCGTCCTCCACACCTTGGGAAACTGGCCCCTTTCGAGGCATGCGCTAAAGAGCCCCGTCAGTCGAGGCCCGAGTTCTTCGAGGGCCAGGACCCATGCACGGCCAGGAATGCCGTCGGGTCCGGGGGCAGTGATTTTCCGGCGTTTAAGCCGGAGTACTGCCGCACCTAGCTCCCCCACCCTGACTTCGGGTACGTCGTCTTCACTGATGCTATCCGCGTCGGGCAGAGACGGAGCCATGCGCGGAGGGACGTGCTCCTCCGCGCTCGTCGGAAACAGGGAGCCCATGACCCGCTCCAGCTGCTGCGGCTGGAGACTCTGGGTCAGTGGGGGCGCCCTAGGTCGGAGTTTCTCCCTGACCTGTAGGTACGGGCGCCCCCATGGGTTCTGCTGCAGGGTTTCCAGGAGCTCCTCGCGGGCCGCCGTCTTGGCCCGCTTTATTGTCTCCTGGAGATTACCTTTAGCCTCCCTGTAAGCCTGATAAAGCTCCGCCTCTCGGGTTGCCGCGTCGTCTGGGCGGCGATGCCTCCGGCGAAACCTGGTGTACTGGCGGTGGGCGGAGATGCATGCTGCGCGCAGCTGTGCAATCTCCGGCGACCACCAGTACACCTGCTTCCTTGCCGGTCTGGGTGTAACCCTAGGCATCACCGCATCACAGATTTGCGACATGGCTCTCCTGAACCACTCCGCCTCGGCATCCACATCGGCAGGCCGGTCCGGTGCCGGAATCCAGGCCTGCACGATGGATGCCTCCAGGAGAGCCTCCCGATCCAGATGGTGAAGTGCCCAACGCGGATCCGGGGGATTTTCTACCGGCTGTGGGAGGTCAGGTGGGGGGATGACATCGAATCGGATGTACCGATGGTCCGAGTGCGTCTCCTCACCCTCCTCCACGTGCCAGCCAGTAATACGGGCGGCGAGGGCAGAGGTCGCGAACGATACGTCCACGACCGAGCTGGTCCCCCGCCGCCAGAAGGTGGCGACATTCCCCCGGTTGAGGACCTCCAGACCACGTGTTCTAGTCCAGTCTTCAAGAAGCCTCCCCTTGTCCCTGGTTTCCCGGGAGCCCCACGCCTCACTCCAGGCGTTGAAGTCTCCCAGGAGCAGGACAGGGCGAGGACGGCACGCAGCGAAGACGACGTCGAGCTCAGTGAGCCATAGCTCAAACTGAGTCTCGTCCAGTGTCGGCGAGATGTAGGTGGCCACGACTGCCAACCCATCATATTCCGCCGCAACACACCCGCGGCCCCTTGCAATGATAGCAAGGCGCGAGTTGTCTGCGGCGGACCCCCCGAAGATAAAACAGGCCGAGCCGTCCTCGTCCACCGGGCTTCCCGGGTGGACGTAGTACGGCTCGGCGACCACGGCCAAGTTTATGGACCACTGCCGGATGCTCTGGTACAGAAGATCCTGAGCAGCGCGGCAGCGGTTCAAATTCACTTGCAGGATGCGGATATGGGCGTCAGACATTAATGGACGTCCATATCAGCATCCCGCCGAGAAACATCTGGCCGTGCAGTAGCGGCACCCCCACCGCTCTCAGCGGACGGACGAGGCTTTGGCCTCGAGGCGGCGCAGGTTGTGCTGCCGACCCGGTGGTCCGCAGTTTTGCCCTCCGCCTCGCATCTAAAGCAGCGAGGCGGGGCATCACAGGCACTTGCCTTGTGACCGGGCCGGCTGCAGCGGAAGCACCGATCGCCCACGGTGACTTCCGCTGTGCACTGCACTCCGACGTGCCCCACCACCATGCACCGGAAACATCTAGTTTCCCGGGCACGAAGGAGGTGCACCTGCGCCTTTAGGAAGCCCCCTACGTGGAGGCTTCGTCAGTCCGTCACTTTCAGTGCCGCCGCGACGGGGCACTGGACGACTGTCATCCCATGACCAGTGGTGCCGAAGGAGATGTCTCCAGCCTTCACCTGGTCACGGGGGCAGCCGCCCGCCTCCACGACGGCGGAGATTACTTCCTCCGTCGTGGCCGCGTCATCCAGACCCGTGATGCGCAATGCAGCGCATTTGGTGGGCCTGGTGACGCGGACGGCTTCTGCGTCCAGCGCGTCCCTAAGCTGCGCTGCTAGGGCGTCAGCTTTAGGGCCGCTGGAGGCGCCGGAGACCTCGAGGAGGCGAGCCCCGGTGCGTGTCGTCTTGCACCGGAGACCCCCCTGGATATCGAGGGCTGAGAGGTTGACTGAGGACTTCACGGTCCTCAGGACATCAGCGTACCCCACACCCCTCTCCACACCCTCCGTCGTCACCGTAAGGACGACGGCTGTGGAGCGAGGAGCGCGGGGCCACTTCGGCGCCTACGCCGCGGCGGCTTTGGCCACTTTCTTGGCCGCTTTCTTGGCGGCCTTCGTCTTCCTCTTCTTGGCCCCCACTACCTCCCATCCCTCCCGTCCGGAGGGATGTAAAGTAGCAGCGGGAGCGTTAGAGGAAGAGGAGGCGGCAGGGGTGCCGCTCTTCTTGCCGCGCCCCTTCGCCTTCCGCGCCTGGGCCGCGGTCTCGGCCGGCAACCGGTACGCTGGAGCGGACTGGGGCGGAGCGGGGTGGCGGACAGCGGGTGTGCCGCTTGGTCCTGGAGCGGGAGAATCGCTAACAGCCGCCGCGTATGAGAACGCGGGACGTGCTAGCGGAGGGCGGTACGCCCGGTCCTCCAGGACCGCGAGGCGCCTCTCGATCGCCGTCAGGACCTGTACCATAGTCGGCACAGGCTGTGGCGGCGATCCGGGCGCCGTGTTGGGCACCGTGGTGGGCGCCATGGTGGGCGCCGTGGTGGGCGCCTTTTTGGACGCCGTGGTTGGCGCCGTCGTGGGCGCCTTGGTGGGCGCCGTGGTGGGCGCCGTGGGTGGCGCCGTCTTCGGCGCTGGTCCAGCCGTCGGAGGAGGAGGCGGCAGCATGGGACCGGGAGGCGCCTTGACCACCTTGGTCAAGTCAGCGACCTCCCGCCACAGGTCATCCATCTGCTTCCTGGAAGCAGCGAGCTCCGCCTCCAGGCTCGTCACCTGCTTCCGGAGCCTCGCCTCCTCCTTAGTGACGCTCCGCGCGAGGAGCTTGTTGAGGGAAGATTGGGCTTCATCCACCAATGAAGCCACAATCTTCTTCCTCCCCGCCACGTTTCTGTTGCTCCGCATGGCCGCGTTCATGCGGGCAAAAACGTTCATCAGCTCCCGCGCGGGCGGCCCACCGATTTCCCGGCGACTTCGCTGGGACAGTTGGACCGAGGACGGAGGAGGAGTTGGCGGCCGCCTTCTGTACGCGTCGAGACGCGTACGCACCGTCTTGACCGGCACCTCCTCCTCCGAATCGGTGGAGAGGAGGGACCCCCACCCGGAGCAGCTGGTGCTACGGTCGCGCGGCGGCCCCCCTTCTCCTCGAGGGTCCTCTTCTTCGTCGCAGAAGAGCGGCCCTTCTTCTTCACACTGCTGGGAGCTGACCCATCGTCAGTCCCAGCAGCATCAGTTCCTTGGGGCGTCGACATCGCGCTGCAGCTAGGCGGCGCGGCGCGAGCCCCCAAATCAATTTGCATCGGAGTCCGTCCGGATGGATGCGTAAAGTCGTCGGTTGATACTGCCCGGGAAAGGGCAGTATCGGGACCGGGGGTATCGTCGGGTTCACTATTCATAATGATCACAATTTTTATTGGCACCAAGTTCAGACTAAATACTTTCGGTCACCCAACTTGCCACTGCGTTACCGTGGTCAAGTTGGGGTCCAGGGCGGACGGCGAGGACGTAGTATCTAATCACTTGGGGCCCCGCCCCAATATGTACTTATTAACTTAATTTGGGCTAGATGACGTTGTGTGAAAATATTTATTTATTATTATTTCGTTTATTCATTAATATTCTTATTTTACATATTTTTAAATACATTTATAAAAACAAATACCCACCAGTAGCGGAGTAGGACCCAAACTACCGGTGGTGGAGGCTACAGACTGAGAAATCTCCTAACAATACGGCATGTGTCGAGGATAACAGCCTTCTGAATGTGACTCTTGATCCAGCAATCTAACGAGAGTCTCTTGAGATGTTGTTCGAGACTCTTCGCTATTAATACGTTTGCCGAAACGACCACCGGGACAATGATCATCGAGTGTACGTCCCACATGGCGGTTATCTCGAAGGACAGATCAAGGCACTTACTAAGTTTGTCCTTCTCTGTCTCTACGAGATTTTCGTCATGCGGAACGGCGATGTCGACGAGCACTGCCCGACGCTGGGTCCGACCAACCAACACATTATTATTTTTATTCGTTTATTAATTTATATATTCTTATTTTATACATTTTTAAATACATTTATAAAAAACACAAACACATTTAAAAATATAAAAAACAGTGACCCACCACTAGCGGAGTAGGACCCAAACTACCGGTGGTGGAGGCTACAGACTGAGTAACCTCCTAACAATACGGCACGTGTTAAGGATAAATAACAGCCTTCTGAATCTGACTCTTGATCCACCAATCTAACGAGAGTCTCTTGAGATGTTGATCGAGACTCTTCGCTATTAATCCGTTCGCCGAAACGACCACCGGGACAATGATCGTCGAGTCTACGTCCCACATGGCGGTTATCTTGAAGGACAGATCGAGGTACTTACTAAGTTTGTCCTTCTCTGCCTTCACGAGATTTTCGTCATGCGGGACTGTGATATCAACGAGCACTGCCCGACGCTGGGTCCGATCAACCAACACGATACCGGGCCTATTGGCAACAATAGTCCTGTCCGTGATGATTGATCGGTCCCAGTAGAGCAATGCACGACCATTCTCAAGAACTGGCACTGGTGTGTACTTATAGTACGGTACTTCAAACTCAATAAGGCCATATTGAAGAGCAAGTTGCTGGTGGATGATCCTGGCTACTTGATTGTGCCTATGCAAGTACTCGGTGTTAGCAAGATACGAACAACCGGAAATAATATGGCGGAGTGATTCACCAGGACGGTGGCATGCTCGACATATATCGACCGTATGTACCGTCCTTCATGATGTATTTCCGATAGTTGTTCGTCTTGATAACCTCATCTACAATTGCACAGGCAAAACCTTCAGTTTCCCCAAAGAGGTCCCCAAAACGCAGCCAGTTCACCGATGCGAGCAGGTCTACATCGAGTCCTGTTAAGACTCAGTAGAACCGCCCGTGTAGCTTCTTGCTCTTCCATACGTCCTTACGGTCTTCAGTACTTAACACCTTTGGTTTACGCCAGTTCTCGTTAGCCAAGGAAAGAGGTGTAAGGCCCTTGTCAACCTTCACAACATCGCAATGAATATCACACCCATTCTGTAGGAAGTAATCCCTAAGACTGCACACTTATTATTATTATTTTTAGTTACAGAATTATCATTAAAATAAAGCTCCTCACTTTTAATTAAGTGTCCAATAAAGACTTCGGTTCTATTCTATTCTGTTTCATAATAAGCCGAATTCTACGGGACCTATGTACATAAGGTGCACTTGCTAACATTATATTAGGTAACGAAAAAGGCTCTGCCAAATATATTACCCAAAGCACATTATAAATATACTATTTACCTGTTACGTGGATAACAGCAAAATGTGGGCACAATCAATACGCCTCTGTCTGTCACGTCTTGGGGAATAACCCGTGGATTTGTGCGTGTGTGTGCAAAACTTATAATAACTGTTTATCTCAGGTAGGCTTCTTGCTATTTGTATAACATGTTACCATATATGAGCTTCGGCGTCTATACACTTATGCCAGTGTATTTACAACTTTGCACCGAGAAACATGCTCGGGTTTGTGTTATTGTGTTTGGGATTTAATGTAAGTACTTCACCCATAGACAATTGTGAATGATAATTGTTTTTTGTGTTCGTGTATCGCTTCGATGATTTGGGTTTTCCATAGAGCGTGTATATATCTGAACTTATAATATTATTTGTTCTAGGTAGGTATACCTAAGTGATTCTTGAAAACCTGCCTTCATGTAATAGTTTCTCGTTCAGAAGTGCCACGGGGTCACCCATGGGAATTATTAGGATAAAAAGTGGCATATGAGTTATTGAAGTGGTGTAAAATAATTTCAAAATCATTCGTCATGACTATTACCAATGACGCTATGCAATAATATCTTTACGCTATGACTACAATAGATGGGCAGCAGAAATAAAAAATATTTCTGAGGCTTGCCGTGTGTTGTGTAATAAGATTATTGTTCTCTACAATCTTGTATGACGAAAAAGTTCTAAGAAAACTATTGGCTGACTGCTTCGGTGGCGTGGTCGGTAGTGTATACGCTTTCGACGCCGGAGTCTCGGGTTCGATTCCCGGTCGGGACAAACATTGTGTGATGACACATACGTTTGTATTAACAAAAAAAATATGTGTATAAGTATTTATATCAGTTTATCTAGTACTCATATCACAAGCTCTGCTTAGTTTGAGACTAGATGGCGTTGTGTGAATTGTCCTAACATATTTATTAATATTTATTTCTAAATGTTATTCAAGTATTAAACAAATTATAATTCAGTTAGAACAAAAACCATAGTTTATTCATTTTATTTTAAATACGATTGCAAGTGTTAATCGTATATTATTATGCCTGAAGCACAGGACTACCTAGTTCAGGCGCAAATTACGTTTATACGACTACCTATTTATAAGACATCTAGATACATATATATGTAAATAGGTATTATTATACGAGCTCGTACCTACATCCTTAAGTTACTGATTCACTAACTAAGTATAATTTAATAGCGAACTTTTTATTCACACTATAATTATTATAATTATAATAAAAAGTTACACAATTAATTATTATTATACCTACTTAGATACTTTAATAACAACGGGATACAGGCGTTTAGATCATTGCTCTAAGTATCTCTGTCAAATTGTAGTTTAGTCTGGTCTTAAACACAAAATAAGTACCTACCGATTTCTAAAAATCATTCAACATTAGAAACATCTGACTGACAAAATGACGTCTTTAGGTCGTCCGCAGGAGTAGACAGGCGTTTAGTACATCCGCATTTCGCCAGTCACTTCATTGGTTCTACTTATTAGAGGGATAGATTCACAGAACTTTGGATAATTTGCCAGAAACCTTAACGTATTTATTACATAGACGAAAAAAACATCGTCCAAGCGAAAGATATTAAATCTATAAAGAGCTAAAGTTTGGAGGTTGTATAGACCCCCTATATTTTTGGACATTCTGAACCGATTTTGAGAATTATTTCACTAACTGTGTTATCCGAATTGGGAACATGGGTGGAACCGTCGGCAAAATAACTACGTGATTTACGATATTCAATTAATTCCAAGAAACAAGAAGCCGAGATTGGGGATGAACCTTGTTTATTTGCGTTGGGTTGATGACACATTGAATTACTTATCTTATTACTTACATAATATTGTTATGAAGTAACTAAACCTAACCTGAGACTTTACACGCGTAGATTATTTCCCGTCCCCGTAGCCTACAAAAACATAATGTCTGGATGAAAATCACTTTTCATTATTTTTAGAATGTATTTATATCGCCAGTTTAACACGTAGATAATGCGTAAATAAATAGATACCTACCGTTATATTACTTACTTTCAGCAATTCCAGAGATTAGCTAGAACAAACACAGCGATGAGAAAATTTTGAAATTGTTATTTAATGTATGAAAGAAAAGCTATCAATTTGTAATTACAAACAGACCTTTAATTCATTTATCTGTACAGACAGACCAGTTACCCGAAATCAATCTATCTATTAACAGTCGCTTCATGTAGGTCTACCTATCTCTAACTCTACGTGCCCACCTTGACCACAAAACTATCTTGTGCCTTAACATCCCGAGATAAATAAGTACTTATTTAGTTAACATGGTCATTGACTCGTACGTAACTACACAGGTAAATAGGTACCTACCTATACCTATAACTAGGTATACAATGCATTCTGCTGTTGCAATAATTGAGCTGAGTTTGTCGATCCGGGTCGAACTCCTAAACGACTGGACCAATCTTTATGAATTCAGATATATGCACTCACGGTGATGGTCACTATGACCGTGCCAAATTTCAAAAATATCGGTCCAGTCGTTTAGGAGGAGTTCGATCCCAAACGAAATACACGAGTCGCCTAAGAAAGAGCTTCGTAAACTCCGCTCAATTATTATGTCACTAAAACAAATAGAAAGTACCATTGAGCCGAGTGGTTGTGAAACCGACTGATATAACATATAAGGTTAACTTATACATCCCTTAATTTAGAGCACAGTTTAATCTATAATTAATAATAAAGCTGAAGAGTTTGTTTGTTTGAACGCGATAATCTCAGGAACTACTAATTCTACTATTTGTTATCTTTTACTAGCGGACGCCCGTAGCTTTGTCCGCTTGACAAGTTATTTGAAGTTATGTACACAAAAACCTTCCTCGAGAACCGCATCAAAATCCGTTGCGTTGCTTTAAAGATCTAAGCATATAGTTACACTTACACTTTGTCATATACACTTCGTTTTATACATGTAGAGTTTGTTTTGATTGAACACGGTTATCTCAGGAACTACTAACTACTCGTAATTCGAATTGAAACATTATTTTTGTGTTGAATAGTTTATTGGCTATATAAGAGTAACATCACGCTGCGAGTAATAGAAGTAACAACCCATATTATTAGACAGGAAACGTACATAATAATCTCACCTATCAGGCCTATGTCACTCGCCTAACAATCGCAAAAAATACTTGACGTCAGCGACAACTTGAAGTTGTTGTCTCTTGTTTAACAGTAAGGGTTGTCTCTTGTTTGTGATACGGCATTGACCATAGAGTTGATATTGAGGCATTTACGTCATAATTATTGGTCAAATTATGCTGGTACTTTCCCGTCAACCCTAACGTTCGAATGATGTTCTCTGTAAACAAAAGAATGTGCTTTAATTAACGTCGGAGTGCAAGATCTGTATGTAAGTACTATTCCCTATTCTGTGCCTATATGCCCAAGATGGTCAGTACCTAGTGTTGTTCCCACGTTATAGCCTATTACCGTTACTGACCACTAAATATAAAATCAAACCATTATCTATGTAAAAATTCGATAAATCATGTCTTTGGTGTACATAATATGTAAGTATACACATGCCACGAAATGAGCAAATTTATACTGCGCTATGATGTAACACAAAGAACAATTGGCTCTTTTTCTAATCTTCACGAGGCGCACTCTAGTAACATATACTTAACATACCTGCCCTTTTTTAAATTTATGTAATATCATTGTGTTCAGACATAACAACACGTAAGTATTACTTTTCAACCAGTAAAGCCTTTACCGTGGATTTGACATTAAACAGAGTTGAAAGCGTCCGACTCTGTATAAATAAATATTTTGGACATCTAAAAAAAACAGTAAAGAAACCTTCACGCACTAACACAATATGTCTTACGTCAAAGTAGTAGACCGAGGCTTGAGGCCGATTTGGAATCTTTTACACATCATTTTCATGATTCATATCCACTCACTCAGGCTGACATGCCCATTATGGACATAAGCCTCGACAAAAAAAAAAGAAAAGAAATGAAAGAAAGCGTATCAAAAGCTTTTTAAAGAACCTTTGGAGAAATTGATTTATTTTATGTTAACTGTGAAAGTTTTTAACTCATTATGTGGGCTAAATAATAAATAATGTGGGATTCTTGATTTGATTGCTATATTACTTTTTGAAATCCGGTCATACCACCTTTCATTTTTTAACCACACATTACATAAATTATAGGTTGGTAATTAAGCATCTCACAGTAAACACTGTGAGATGCTAATCACGGGCTAGTAGACAGTTATTCATTTAAAAGATTTATAGATTTTGACGAGCTTAATGATGTGTGACTTTAGCTTGTAGAGTCATAGCTTTAGGCCCCCAGAAGCCTCACTAAGACGACCTGAATAACTCTAACACCAATCTGTACACTAACCTTTCGTAAAATGAAGATTTATAATGGTTGTCACATTTTAAGTAGATAGGTTTGAGTTAGGCCTATGGGTATATCTATTATCTATAGTCTTACCTTAATCCCTAACATAGAAAATCCAAGGTTAAGTCTTACTAAGAGTGAATTCTAATGCACTACGTTTTTAGAAGGTTCGTTGCATGCGGGTTCTGGGAATCTTTGAAATGTCAAGGCCGATATCGATAAAACTTTCCTTAATATATTACTAATGGACGCCCGCGGCTTCGCCTGCTTGACCAATTAAATAGGTACTAAACACCTTCCTCGAGAACTACTCTATCCATTGGTGAAACCGCATCAAAATCCGTTGCGTAGTTTTAATGTTCTATGCATACATATGGTATGGTCGACTTTGTTTTATACTATGTTATGTGACTATGCTTACGGTGAAGACCGATATTATCTGTGAACGGAAAAAGCATAGAAGCATTTCTGGCGTTCGAAAATGACCCAACGCAGATCTAGCTGTTACTAGGCAAATCTTGCCGCGAAGAAGGTGTATAGTTCGGTTCTTGTAGCCGGCTTGTCATTTCGCCTATAATGCGACAGTTGCTATGCGTTGCTAGCCAATCAGAGACGTACATTGACAATATTAAATCAACCATTATTTCGAAATAGTAATCGTTGTTCATAGAAAACAAAATAATTGAGGGACCGTTAATTTTAGCCGTAGCTTCTAGATATTATAGAGTACTTATTTATAACGACGACAGTTTTCATTTCAACCGGTACCAACGCTAACCTTGATATTATGAAATGCGATCTAGAAATTATGAAATGAAGCAAAGGTTGAATGTTGTCAGTATCGGTCATCAACGCTCAGTTGGTCAGAGCATTCCCCCTGTAAGCGAAAGGCTGTGAGTTCGAGACGTGCGGATGACATTTCAGTTTTTGTAATTTATTTATGTTGTCTATCTTAATATTCAGTTCCTAACGTTTCTAAAATGAATGAATGCCTACATGCGCCTGGTCTGCAGAGATTGTAAAAATATACGATCACACATTGATGAGTGTGTGACCGTATATTTTTGTGCCTATATCCCCAAAGGGATAGGCAGAGGTGCATTACACACCCACACTTAGCTAATAGTTTTGTTGGTGCCACGTATTAGGCTTTCCCAAGCCTGTTGTCGAAACCGGGCACTACAGAAAATCCATAAAAAAAAACCTGTAAATCAAATCAAACTTCCAACAGCCAGGACAGATGTTACAAGCCACTGGCACTGAATGCGATGATTATGAAGACATGCCATTAAAATCCTGTGTGGAGCTGAAGATACGTATCTTCAGATCCACACAACGCTACGTAGCGGGAAATAACTTTGCTGAATACCTATAAACTCCATAAAAAGTTAAAATCAGTTTTTGCTCCATTCATAAATACCACAAGAAGTCTATATGGATTTAATTCTTCTGTTATCATTCTTCCTCAAAAAAATTGTGATTACAACGTTTTGTATATTTTTGTTCTTTTTTTGACCTCGGTTATTATTTTATTATAGTTGGCAGCAGCCGTACAAGCTCCTTGCATAGAACTGAACGATGGCAACAAAATACCGGTATTAGCATTGGGTACTGGCAAATCTACAGCTAAAGAGGTAAGATATAATTGGCCCTTCAACATATAAAGGTAAGTTGTTCTTTAAAGGTCTCACATATCGAGAAACGTAACTAAAGATATTTTAAATGGTAATAACACCACCATAGTTAGGAATAGCTGGGCCAATTTAGGTAATTTGTTTTCTTGATATAAGATAATTATCGGGGCTCTGGGAAGGTTAAAACGGCCAAAAACTACTAAAAACAACAAAAAATTCTCCAATACTAACTATTTGTGAGCAGACCTTAAATTTGATACATTTTATTTCATTTTATTTAAATTTATTATTTCATTTTATTTTTTCATTTTATTCAAAGGTGACACGAAGTTCGACGGGTTAGTTGACCCAGTGTGTTTGTATTATAATATAAAGACTTTTCAAACTAAAGCTTATGTGTAATCAATCAACTCTTTTTCTTTTCTCTTCACCCCTTTGGTATATTTAAAAAGCATTTTTAAGACCAGAAGGCTGGTTACCTTTTAGAACATAACTGATATGATATTTTGTATAAGATTCTAACTTTAACGTATCACAAATCAACAGGCTAGTACAGTACGCTCGAGTGAAGCCAGTTATCAATGAGATTGAGGTATATTTAATCATAATATCTCTAAAGAGGTAAATAATTTAAGTTTATTATTATTTTTTAATAATATAAATATGGTTGTTTCTTATAGGGTGACACAAATGATTTGATACGGGATGCAGTATTTTGGGCCATAGAAGCTGGCTACCGTCATATCGACACTGCAGCTATATACTTTGATGAGGAGGAAGTAGGACAGGGTATAGCTGCAGCCATAAACCAAGGGATTGTTACTCGTGAACAGTTGTTTGTAACTACTAAGGTAACGTTACTATCGACTATATATAAATCACTGAGAATTTTAAACTTTTTAAATATTTTACAGTATAAATCCCAAAAACGAAAGTGCTAGACTAGGTTTAAACCAGTGCCAGTTCCCTTTCGGGATGAAATCTGTGACAAACTGAGCTATTGAGACTTTTCGCAAGTATTTTTTTTGATTCCACGTAATAAACTGTGAGTCTATTATTGGTAGTCGAAAAAGAGCTTCGTCCAGCTTGACAGCTAGGTGTACTAGTAGATGAGCTTGGCTTGGGTCTCTATGGTCTGTTTTTACCAGTCATAATGATAACTGCGGGAAGTGATTGTGTGAGTGATTCAGTATCTGGAACAATAAATCTGAGCCGCAGGCATCAGCTAACAGAGCAATAGTTATATCGAATCATTGTAATGTTACAGCTTTGGAACGATAAACATGCTCGCCATCAAGTGGTTCCGGCACTCCAGGAGTCTCTCAAAAGACTTGGCTTAGACTATGTGGACTTATACCTCATACACTACCCTATCTCTGTAAAGGTAAAGTACCTTCTAGATTTTGAAATTATTTTGAACACTCGAATATGGCGTCGAACTTTGCATATTTTTGCATATAACAAGTTTATAGCATCCATGCCAACCTTATGTGTCCGATACCAGTAGATATATACTTCATCAATCACCGAGCCTTTTCCCAACTCAGTTGGGGTCGGCTTTCCAGTCTAACTGCGATTCGGCTGAACTTCGATATTTTCCGTGAAGCGACTGCCATCTGACCTCCACAACCCATGGGTGACATCGAAGTTCTTTAGTTAGACCGGTTGGATTTTTGATTTAGGGCTCCAACTACCCCTAACGACTGCCATAGATGTTCGTATGACAACCGGGATCGACGCCTTAACGTGCTCTCCGAGGCACGGAGGGGTCTCAGTGTCTTAAGGAATGGTCACTCATACTAAGACCGGCCTGACTAGATGTTGCTGACCTTTGCAATGTGTTAACATTGTCGGTTACTACTAGACAACGAGCCCCTCCTAGACCACGAGCCCCTCAAGCCACCAGTAGATACCTACTTATAGTACATAATGTTTTCCTTAACTGGAAAGAATCTTATGATTAGGAAAAGTGGTCGTGGATTTTATTATTGTCCATTTTTTTTCTCACTAGCTTTACCTATTGCCTTGTGAATCTGGCTGTAAAAATAAAATGTAGAACCAATAATCTTGAAGTTCATGAATGTTACTTAGTTACATGAATATTGATATTTTTGAGTACCGAAATATCGGACACTGATATAGAGAACAATAATAAAATTCTGTTTACAATGAGAAGACAATTAATTTATCATATGTATTTACAGGAGGACGATACACCTGATGACATTGACTATTTAGAGACCTGGCAAGGCATGGAGGATGCACGGGAGTACGGTCTCACTCGGTCTATTGGTGTTTCTAACTTTAACGTATCACAAATCAACAGGCTAGTACAGTACGCTCGAGTGAAGCCAGTTATCAATGAGATTGAGGTATATTTAATCATAATATCTCTAAATTTTGGCAGTCCTTTTGCCTTATGTAACAAGTTGGGGGCGAGGCTATCGAGGAAATGGTTCAAAAACGCTTGTAACTCTAGTGTATTACTGCCTTTGAGGGGTCCGGATGCGGAAAATACGAAAAATGGTGAGAGCAAAAGAAGGAAGTGGGCCTCCGAAGCTGTCACATACTGGATAATATATTTCACATTGTATTCAAGTGTGACGTAGTGTTTTGGGCAAACTTTGGGTTTACCACCAAGAGATCCTTTCGATTTTTTTAGTATTAGGTAGGCAGTTTGATTTCGCCGATTTCAGAATAAATCGGACTCAAACTTTGAAGGTGCACGGGGATCCCACAATATGTAGTCACTCGAAACATGGGTCAAAGTGCCTAATTGGTAGATGGAAGACAACGAAAACAGAGAATTTCTTTTGTCAAAAGTTAATTTTATCAATATTTAATATCAGGTAAACCCAACGAATACACAAGAAGACTTGGTTCCTCACTGCCAGCGGCTTGGTGTAGCTGTCATGGCGTACTCTCCATTTGGTTACCTGGTCTCAAGGAAAACTGCTGATGCACCACCACCGAAGTACAACGACCCCACGCTGGTAGCAATAGCCCAGAAGTATGGCAAGAGTACCGGGCAGATTGTACTTAGATATTTGGTAAGTTTGATACTGCGTATAGGTAATGCCCCTGCGAAGAGAACGGAGTACTGTGATAGCAGTCCATATAATAAACTTTTAAGGAAAACTATTACGGTTTAGTCTGTTAGTTCAGGAATTAATTAAATATTTTTTTTAAATTAAATAATTAGAAATTAGATGGGTAATTACGGAACCCTATTGACCCTTACAGTATCTACAATGCGCACGAGACTCAAGACCGGTCGGTACAAAGAAATTATCTCGTTCTTACGTAAACTGTTATTACTATTAATGATTTTCTTCGCGACTGTTATTTAAGTAAAATTGCACTACATCTAAAATGATTGTTTTGTTTTTCACAGCTTGAAAGAGGATGTATCCCAATCCCAAAGTCGACAAATAAACGTCGGATTGCGGAGAACCTTGACTTGTTTGACTTCGAACTGACAGCGGAAGAAGTAAATACCATCAGTAGCTTCAATAAGAATAGACGTGTGATTGACATATCCGATTGGAAGGACTATCCTAATTATCCGAATATACCTTATTAGATATTAAACTTACAATAAAAATGGTTGAGAGTTTTGCATTTCACTTACAGGTAGGTAGGTAAGTACCTAATGTTATGAAGAAGTAAAAGTTTTTTTAAGTGGTTGCGAATGCATTTAGGCAATTCGCCTCCCCATTGCGTGGTCAGTGCGACGGGTTCGTTCATATGGGACTCCCGGCAGTTGAGATGGAAAACGGGCCGGACAACTCACTGAACCTCCACGATGTTTCTCCTTCGCCTTAGCCGGAAAGTACGTTGGGGGTAATCTTTGAAAATTCTGAACCGATTCAGATAATTCTTCTACTAAGGGGACCTCTATAAATTACGTGAGGCGTTTTTGGTGGTTTTCAAACTCGTGGAGGTTTAAAAATCATTCCCTTGGTAAGATGTCGTGAGATTTGGCATAAACTCCTCCCCTATCCCCCAATCTCACATAACATTTTCAAAACGTGTATTTCTAAATAGGAATAGGGATGATGACTGATTTTGAAAAACTGTCCCAAAGTATTCTAAAGTATCAACTATTACCAAAAAAAAATAATATTTCTGTAATGTTATTTTATTTTAAAGTTCAAAATAAGTACGTTCCAAAACACTTGCCGGTGTCATGGCGTCTGTTTGTGACTGACCTTGCTTTAAATGTATATACCTATATACTTTGTAGGCTTTGTGCATTCATCAAACTTCGAAAACGAAAACAAAGTGACGTATAGCCCTTCAAGTATATGTTGGTGCGTGGCAAAAAATGGAACTAATATAATTGTATGGATTGATAGTATTGTTCTGAAATCTCGTATTTGACGTCGTAGTAATTGCTCTGAGTAACGGAGAGTATTACGAGATGATGCTTGTTGTAGGAGCATCAGAAGGCAATTTGAGCGCTGCCCGGGAGTTGTACCGTGAGCGTTTCATTGTCGGAGTACCGCGTGAGCAGACGCGACGTCTGCCTTCACTAGCGTGTTTCCGACTGACAACGCACCGGGTATACACGAATGGCTCCTTCACTACGCCAAGTCTGGAAAGTCGTCCGATCAGACGAGATCCTCTATTCAAAGAGGATGTTCTGGAGCATTTTTTATGTATTGACAATATTGTATGTACATAAACTACAATAATCCTTTAAGGACGCCGGCAAAGGACGCCGACACCGTCGCGAGCGCCGCCGCCAAAGGCATTGTACGTACCACGCGCTCATTGTCTATTAGTAGGTACGTCAAGCACTAGTGTTGGGACACGTTTGTTTTGATTTGAAATAACGCATATTTAACTTTTTTTATGTACTTTTTTTCTTGTTTGGCGGTCGACACTTATCGAAACGGGTTTGGACGATCAGCTGATGGTGGTGTATTCAGGTTGATATAACCCTTATGTAACATCCTGTATAATTAAATAAACACATTATTTTAGTGATCTTTAACTACTGTTACAGTCATCATCCCCATTGCACGATCTACGTAGAGACTTTTAAAGGGTTCTCTGCCATAAGAGAACATTAATAAAGCAGATAAAGTATCAGCATGAATCAGCTTGTTGAAAATATAGCTAGATGTTGGTATAGCTTGATTTAATCAAGAAACTAGTCTTTGTGAAAAATAGTATATTCGAGTAGCAATATACATACGTAGACTACGGATGCTTTTTAGTCCTACGTAGGTACTTCATGATAATTATAGAGAATATTGGAAAAAAAAAATATTAATAAAATAAATATTGGCTATTGCTATTTCAATAATTTCTATACATGTATGACAGAGCCTCGTTTGTTGATCGGCAGATGCCGCTTGCAGATAAAGTAAGCTTGATTCATTTGGTTAGATCTTGACGAGAGATAAGGTGTCCTATGCAAAATCCCTTGTCTTTCAACAACGAGGTATTTACTATTCATTGTTTCCTTGTAAGTAACAATAATTATTTTTAATAGGTGCTATGATCTGCACATTGTAAGATGTAAAACAGAGTTGCTTCTAGGTAACGCTTAGGTACGTCTCGATACGGAATCTAACACCTGACAGACTGATACAAGAAGAAGATTTATGGGTAGGTATAATGTATCTACTTAGTATAGCTTACAATGTTAGAAAAACCGACCCTACTGGGGTCTTACATACCAATAAAATCACTGGTACAGTGAGTACCGTTCCAGGATACCTAGGCGTGATGTATGTATGGATGTATGTAGAACATCTGTTCTTCGGATTCTCCCAAACAAAGCAATAGGGTCGTTCTCCATTACGGCTATTTCCTTAGCGACTGTTATTAAACTGCCAACAGACGTAGTGTAGATTAAGGATCTTTTGACAGACACAGCTATACAGGGTGTAACATTCAAATGGGTCAGTTTTAGAAAGTCTGAAACTATAAAGCTTGAAACACACGCGACGTGAGAAACAGCGACAGTAGGACAGCAACTGGTCCTACGTCTTACGACATCTGAAGTTTACGTTATCTACGCGCTATGACACTTTAAACGTGTGTAGGACAGCGACTGGTCCTACGTCTTACGACGTCTGACGTTTACGTTATCTACGCTCTATGACACTTTAAACGTGTGTGACAACGTTGTACGCGTGGGTTAGCATGGGAACACGCGAATCTGGCGCGGTGACGCGTAAGACAGGGTGGTGAATGACCAGTGTAACAAACACACTCATATCACACACACCATACAAATTGTATAGGCTAGATCCGGTTCAGATGTCATAATGTGTGTTATACATCGCATGTGAAGGACGAGTTTGCCCGTACCTTAATAGTTACAGTTTTAAGTTAAATCTGTGAATGCAGTCTTTATTTTTACTACAATCGATGACATGGTTCCTAAGAACAGATCTTTGTATGTCTTATAGTTTCAGACTTTCTCATATTGACCCATTTGAACGTTAAACCCTGTATACTTTGAGTACCTTAATAGGGCGTAGTTATTTGGAAGACACGATTTACTTAATGTCCTACTTTAAATGTTGCTGTAAGTAGGTACTGTACGAAGCTCGCTATCAGAATTCAGAATAATAATAAATGTTATTTAATAATACAGAAGCAATTAAGAGAATATTTTACTTTGTTTCGAGTTATTTTAATGAGATTTGGAAGATTCGAAGGTGATTCTTAAATCTAAGGTTGCATACTTGACATTTTAAACATTATCTTCAAATTTTAGTCTGTTCGGATACTGTACGATTTAATATCATTATAGGAGTTCCATTTTTACTGAGCGCGTGGCTGGTGGCTTTTTAGGTTTCCTCTGGCAAAAACCGGGTTCCAGATGCTCAATGCAATACCGAACAACATTTATCTTGTCCAACTAGTTCTTCTGTGCTACTGGGACTATCAAGCATTACCTTGACATTGGCAAAATCATCGACACTCGATGAAGCCACACTTTTAAAAGAAGAAGTATCTGCATAAGTAGGTACATTCAATCTTCTTCTTCTTCTCGTGTCGATGGGCAACACTATGGTGATTATATTGTCTTGGCCTAGTGCTCTGCGACACGAATCGCATTTGGCCTCGCCTCGTATGTAAGTGCCGGTAATAGGCAGATGTTCATTGCTTTTGATTTCAATTTAATAGGTATGTCACCTTTAAAAATTTCCTTCATTGCCCGGTATTTGTTCTATGTACCTACTCTTAATTCTGCGGTCGATTTCCATTTCTGTACAGGATTGCATTGAAATTAAATGACCTAGGTAAATGTAATCTGTGAAGTAAGTATTCTACAGGTTTTGACTGTATAGATATAAGTACTTCTTCCCTGTTGGTCATCAGCTTCATCTTGTCCCAATTGCCATTACTACAACCTACATTAAATACACTCTTGTCTCTTTTCTAGCCTATGCATTGATACAAACACAGATAAAATTGCAACAGTCCGAACCGATAATTAAAGAACAATCGGATGATCAGACAACGCGGTATTTACACAACAATTATCTGTATCGCAAGTAAATTCAGTTTGTTTGTTTAGTTGAACACGTTGATCTTAGACACTACTGCGTCGAAATGATAAATTCCTTCAGTTTTAGATTTCTAAAGGAACACCAGGCTGTAGGCAAATGAGGAAAACGTTGTTCTGTTCTGTGGCGAGGCAGCTCGCGAGATGGGTCGCGAAGGTATCTGAATTACTCAACCAAGGACTGAGGACCAGCATGTATGCAGAACTCAATGCAAGCGTTGCAACGCGCCACAAAGCTGAAATCGGCGACGATCATCCCAGGGGTGGTGGTGCCGGTGCCGGGCTCTGAAATTTACCCGCTAAATTTCAGGGCTGACACTCCAAGCAGATGTCTCCATGACACTTGGATCTGCGTCGACGATGTCCTACACCAGTTCGCAATAGGCCTTGCAAGCGAGCGAAGATATCGGTCTCCGCTAATATCGTTTGATTGTCTAATATCATTCAGTTTATCTCAGGTTATTATTGTGAAAATGAATTAGAAACCGGTATAACTGGATTGTTATCGTAGTTCATGTTGATTTTAAATAAGACGATTCTTATTTTGTTAACAGAGATTTGTTTCTTAAACTAATTAGGTTATTTGATAACAGTGTCACAGAATAGGAAATAGTACTTACATACAGAACTAGTACTCCGACGTTAATTAAAGCACATTATTTTGTTTACAGAGAACATAATTCGAACGTTAGGGTTGTCAGGAAAGTACCAGCATATAATTTGACCAATAATTATGACGTTAATGCCTCAATATTAACTCTATGGTCAATGCCGTATCACAAACAAGAGACAACCCTTACTGACTTACAACTTCAAGTTGTCGCTGACGTCACGTATTTTTTGCGATTGTTAGGCGAGTGACATAAGCCTGACAGGCTCGCCTTGTGTGCTTTTTTGTAGAGAAAAAAAAATCGAGTGAATACAGATAATGAAACAAGTACATAAGTATAGCGCAATTATAATGTTAACTTAAATTTAGAATCAACAACTAAACTATAATTTAAATTGACAATTTGGGCGGTTTGGGGTTGAGGCACTTGAGTCATAGTAATGGAGTCCAAGCGCTCGCTGTCTTTTTAGGAACATCACTAAACATCTGTCTTATAATTGTCGCTTTACGGAAAATATCGAGATTCAGTCGCATCGCAGTTAGACTAGAAAGCCGACCCCAACTGAGTTGGGAAAAGGCTCGGTGGATGATGACTAACAGCCGGTTTCTGAAACTTCAAACTTCAAATTCTCAATTCAGAAACCGGCCGTAATAGTCTATTGAAATGTTACAATTTAAGGACCGAATGTTGCATTTTTTGGAGGACGCAGTTTAATTTTTGGGATAATGTATTATTATGTCCACCAAGTGCCGACAATCGAAAGCATAAATAATACAGCATGAATGTTACTAGGTGTCAGTGCTTTTATTTTTAGGGCAAAAAGTTATTTAAACATATTTGTAGGCAAAACAATTTACTATAAATTATGACTTTACACATTTTTTGTAAGACGCATAGTTTCCGAGATATCGCGAAAAAAGTGTTTTCACCCCTTGCGGCCGGGGGACAAGGGTGGCGACCCCACAAACTTGAGGTTAAGCTTATATTGACCCCCACACATGTGCCAAAAATAAAATTGCGTCCTCTAAAAAATGCAAAGCTCATGTAACATTTCAATGGACTATATACGTCTCACCCTGGCTCAATTCATTTTGGAATAATTTAAGACAATAGTGCACTAAAGCACTATTTAATTTGACTTGTACTTTACCCAGAGTCGTGACTATTTATTAGAACCTGATGGAAAACGAAGGGTGTTATAGTGTATGTTTCCATCAGTCTAGCAGTCGATAGGATGGACCAATTTTGATGTAGATTTATTCTTTGAAAGCTGATGTGATCGAGATAGTTTTAAGTTATAAATTTTAAAGATTATCAGCTCAATTCCTAAGTGATAAAAGGATATTACTCACAAGACAGTTTAAAAAATCAATTTAATCTTATTCGCCAACTGCATAAATTTTCGGTAAGTACCAATGTAACATCTGTCCTGGCTGTTGGAATTTTGGCTGCTTTGTGGGTGTGTAATGCACCTCTGCCTACCCTTTCGGGATATAGGCGTGTTATATGTATAATTGTATGTATTTATTAAAGTAAGGGAAAGAAATCGTGTCGGTATCCTGTCGGATGGTCTAAAACGGCTATTAATAGTTCGGTTACAATGTTCTGCAAGAGTCAAGCTCAAAGCATGAACTTGTAATGGACTAGAGACACACCTCAGTCGTGTATTGTTAGTTCTAAGAGCAACATGAAGCAACTGTTGGCAATTTTAGCGATATGCGGCGTTTTTGCGGTAAGTTTCATATTTTTTAACAATATTATAGGTTTATGAACCTAAGCAAATCTAGTGATATTTTCTTAAATCATAATATACAAATTTATTCGTAATCAAAACCTAAATCTTCATAATTCATCATTATATTTCTACCAGTTGATGTCAACAGGAAGAAACGAAAATTTGTTTATGTTCATGTTTATGTTCAATTTGACGACTCTAAAAATGTGTCATGGATGTAATTTATTGTAATTAGGTACCTACTTCTAACGAATTGAACCGCAGGCGTCCGCTAGAATATACTCGTACTAAATTATTAAAAATCAGGAACGAGCCTGAATATGTTGTTTAATTTCAGATGGTAGCAGCAGAGCTAGGGAAAGCACCAACGAAGCAGTTGAACGATGGTAACCATATTCCAGCACTTGGTTTAGGAACCTACGGTTTCGTAAGTATTGCACATACAATCCACAAAGAGATGTTTTTCTTTCCAAGGGGATTATTATACCACGTGATTCTAGCTGCAGGTATCAGATAGGGATTTTTTTCACGTTAATTGCAGGGCGCCCAGGGAATTCTATTGTTAGGATAACCTCAGGGTGATGGCGTACTTTGGCCACCTATACGGCCTCTGCCAGGGTCGGGTGCTATCCCGCAACTTTTGGGGTCGGGTTTTATCCTGCATCGGTGAGTGCGGGCGTGTGAGGAAGCTCCACTACACGCCACCCTCATGGCCTGTTACCAACCCACCGGCCTCAGGCTCCAATCATGGAGACTGAAATTAAGTTTTTTGCATTCGGCTATGGTATCATTATTTATAATTAATTGTTGGTTTGCCCGTTAATAGCGGGCACGCCTATCGCCTTTTTTGCGGGCATTCAGGATTGGTATATTTTTGCCAGAGCTTAGTCTAGCAGGTTATGTTGACAGGCACTGCAATCGAGAATAACTTGGACCTTGGACTAGTTGGTTTGGCCTTTAGCCTTTCAGTATCCTTTGCATGCATTTCAGCATGTTATAATATAACATTATAGTGATGGAAAACAAACAAACTCTAGTACAAACAGTAGATAGTGACCACTAAAAGTTGTATTCTGAACATCAAACATGGATGACAGGTGTACGCTGCAAAGAAGGTCTTTGTACTCGATAACCAAGAATATTGGATTTACAAGTACTACGTCGGCATAAAGATATTTTTAGAACTATTCGTACATTCTTGCCTTGAATATTCTTGTTTTTTTTTATGAACACCACCAGGTCACATAATATTTAATGCAAGGCGCAGTAATTACTCGCGTAATAATTAGATGTTGTAAAACAACTACATACGCTGCTAAATACGGTTTTTTTTAAACATGCTTGGAAATCTGTGCATTATTTTGACAACCTTCTTCGAGATAAATCGAAATTGCTGTACTGGCTAAATACATGCGAGTGAATTCTGTCGCGTTTTAGCGGTTTTGTCGTGTTTGCCTATTGATTATGCTCCTACCTAAGCAATCTTTTTATATTTGCGTCAAATATTATGTTTGAAATTACAGTTATAATTAGCTATCTTCATGATACCTATTGCCTCTAAAGCATAGTAATATGCGAGGTAATTTGAGTTGTGAATTCGTGACTAATTAACAATTTGAACCTGCCACAATACCGCAGATATACTTGAATTATACAGTTATTTTAAAATTATCCTGCATAAGTGTACGTTTTTGTAATAACTTTTGAATTGTAATACTACGTATGCCGTATTAAAGTTTAGTTATCACTTGCCGACTTAAGGTCCATTGCGTGGCCCCGGGTACACTCAGAAGGATAACGCCAGGGCTACCTTGTAGCCCAATGGTGTGTAGGTATGGTCCATTGGTTAGTGACACTGCCTATAATTAGGTACTGAACTCGGAGTTTGTAGATGTTATATTTTTAGTGCCTATAACATAATATATCACAAATATGAACAATATAGTAAATGTGCAATTTTCAGGGAGATATTGTCAAAATCCGCCAAACAATATGGAACGCGATTCAAGCTGGGTACAGACACATAGATACTGCAGCTTTGTATAGAAACGAGGAGGAGATTGGTAAAGGTATTGCTGATGTCATCAAGCAAGGATTGGTCAAGAGGGAGGAGTTATTCATCACTACAAAGGTGAGAAAACTTACCAGGTTATAAGTATCACCCGAAATCCATTGTTCACATAAATATGCAGCAGTGAATTATCGTGTCTTCCAAATAGTTACCCCCTATGTAAGGACAAAGACGCTGTGTTGAAAGACTATTTATCTACACTACATATTTTGGTAATTGTACGCAAATAGCCGTGGTGGGGCATTATGTACATTATCTACCTAGTATCTGTACCTAGTAGTATTATTATCCACACCTATTCTCCAAAGGAATAAGTCGAGGCATATTCTTATATCTGTGCTTAAATGAAATAGATTGTAGTACCTATCTGTTTCAGAAATCCAGATTTTTATAGTTAACTTGGTTAAAAAGTATTATAATTATAATCTCGTCACTTTGGTTTTTACACATCCAGAGTTCAGGAGGGTCAAATATGTTCGTACCTAATCAATTTAAAACAACGTCATAATAGCGTATAACTATTATAAATATTTGTAATAAACAGATAAACACAAAAACTGATGATTCTATTATAAAATAGTTAAAGTTGACATACAATAACTACATACATTTCACGCATGCGGGCTATCGACTATTTCCTCACTTATCGACGATTTCCTCATTGAGCGACCAAGTTATCGACCCATGTAAACAGGCAATAAGTACTAATAACTAATATGTAAACCCCAATGATATTATAAAAGTATTCAAGTCGCTTAACTCAAAAAAGACAGCTGACTTGTGGGGTATTTCTGTAAAATTGCTTCAGTCCATTATTGTGAATATATCTCCACATCTAGCTGCAATATTTAATAAATGTGTCAATAGTGGAGTGTTTCCTGATCTCATGAAATACAGTAAAGTGATACCTTTATTTAAAACTGGATCAAAAAGCGACCCTGGTAATTTTAGACCAATTTCAATACTACCTGCCATTAGTAAAATTTTTGAAAAAATTATATTGCAGCAATTACAATTACATTTTAATTCAAATACTACATAATGAGCAGTATGGATTCACAAGAGGTCGTTCTACCATTCACGTAGGGGTAACACTTCAGAAGCATATTTTAAATGCCTGGGAGAATAAGCAAGATGTCATTGGTATAATTTGCGATCTCTCCAAAGCTTTTGATTGCGTTGAACATAATACCCTATTACGGAAACTCAATTATTATGGTATCAGAGATTCGGCACTGGACCTAGTTGCCTTATACCTCAGTGATAGAATACAACATGTTGATATCAATGGTAGTCGGTCTTTAGGGGCTTCTGTAGCTATGGGCGTGCCACAAGGATCAATTCTAGGTCCGTTTCTATTTTTAGTTTACATTAATGATCTACCGTTCTATGTACAGAACTTGTGCGACATTGTTCTATTCGCCGATGAAACATCACTTATTATTAAAGTTGATCGCAAGCTGAGGAATTTTGACGAAGTAAATAGTTCACTTGCACTAGTTCTGGATTGGTTTACAACCAACAATTTACTTCTGAACGCAAAAAAGACGAAGTATGTTAGATTTAGTATACCTAATCAGAACTACGGTACTAATATTATTTTGAACGGTGATACCCGTATTTTTGGGTATTACTCTAGACAGTAAATTACAGTGGAACGCCCAAATATCGGGTCTTGCAGGGAAACTTAGCTCTGCGGCTTTTGCTATTAGTAAAGTCAGACAGCTCACGGATGTAGAAACTGCCAGGGTGGTTTATTTTAGCTATTTTCACGGTGTCATGTCGTATGGAATTTTACTGTGGGGCAAGGCAGCTGATATAGAGATCATTTTTATACTCCAAAAGCGAGCTATACGTGCGATTTATAAACTGAATGCACGAGTTTCTCTTAGAGAAAGATTTAAAGAAATAGGCATTTTAACAGTTGCATCACAATATATATATGCGAATATTATGTTCGTTAAACAGAATATACATTTATACAGTGTGAACAGTGACATACATGCAATAAATACTAGAAATAAGCATAAATTGGTTGGGACGTATTATCGTTTACAGAAGGTTCAGACTCCTTTGCACGATTTGGTGTGCGTTTTTATAACAAAATTCCTCTAAACATTATGAACCTTCCTTTGAATAAATTCAAAGTGGCTGTTAAGACACACCTCCTAAAAAAGGCATATTATACTATTAAAGATTATCTAAACGATACTGAGAAATGGCAATGAGTTGCTTGCTCATCAATCGAGCTACATAGGGGCTACTTCTGTTTGAAATGTTGTTATATTGCTGAAACTCACTTATTATTGTTAAATTATTATTATTATGATATTGTAAGGTATGGGTACTTTGAGATTATGTGGCACCTTTAACTAGTATTTGACTTTTTTTTTGTGAATAACAGAGATTCATAATTTTTAAGTTCACTTGGTCCACACATGGTCACGTACTGCCCTTGCCCTCTTTTTATTGTTGTAACAGAATCATTGTATTTACTGGCGAATAAAAAGAGTGGCCGTGAGTTTTTCTTGCCAGGTTCTTTCCTCACAGGCTCTACCTATTGCCTTGCGAATCTGGCGGTAAATGTAAATGTAGAGCATTTTCTTTTTTTTTGACGTTCATAAGTGTTACTTGTGACCTACATGATTAAAGATATTTTGATTTGATTGATTTGAGTTTGTAAATAATTTTTTGTCCTTCCTTTAGTTATGGAACGACAATCATGCTCAGAACCAGGTTGTTCCAGCGCTTAGAGAGTCTCTCAGAAAACTTGGTCTTGAATACGTTGATTTATACCTTATTCACTCACCAGAAGCTTCTGATGTAAGTTTTATTTATTTTCCTTTCCTTCCTTGGTGTTTATTTTTAAGAGACTTTCAAAAAAGGAGGATGAATTGGACTGCATTTTTTATTTCTTTGTTACCACATCTTTCGACTTTGTTAACGATTTTGATTTTTTTTTATTGAAAGCTGCTGCTTTCTGAGTGGTCCCATTCCGACAATTATTTGGTCCCATACCGGTAATTGAAAGTCGGTTTTTGTGACAATATCTTTTTTTAATAAAGAGCCGTTTTATTCTTTCTTCTTCTTCTCGTGTCGATGGGCAACACTATAATGATTATATTGTCTTGGCCCAGTGCTCTTCTATGTTTTCTTTTATTCTTTAGTGCTGATATTTTTATGTGTATATTACACAGGCCCAAGGTAATACCATAAACATTGATTTCCTGGATACGTGGAAAGGAATGGAGGAAGCCAAGAGACTTGGTTTGACGAGATCTATCGGTGTGTCCAACTTCAATACAGAACAAATCGACAGAATTATTCAGAACAGCAACATTGTGCCCGCTGTCAACCAGATAGAGGTAAGCTACTACGGACCTTATAAACATTTTGCTATCTGAATTTATGAAGATAGCCACCAGCTCCCCAAACATTATAAAATAAGACAAAACATAAATCAATTAAAAAGCTATTAAGATTTTAAAATCCGTCTGGTATGAGATACCCGGTCACAATGACACCGATGACTCGAAGACGTCTGAACGGATATTTTTTTTTTACCCTTGATTTACCCGGTGACCGCAGGCCTATACAAAATAAAAGTAAATTTAACATGAAAAATATTAAAACGCAACCTATACATGGTTTTTAAAATTACAGTATCGCAGCGTTTTATTAAGGATTTTTTTAGAATAACAGCACGCAGATTAATTCAGCTACGTACCTAATATTATTAACTATTCTGAGGTACAGCTGTGACAAATGTACTTTCTTTTTAGATGCCGTGTTGGCGGTGTATCAAGTCAGATCTCCCCCGCATTCGCCACGTCACTGCATGAAGGTACTGGAACGCGTAACTTTTACAAATTGCCAGTACCTTCATGCAGTGACACCTTCATGCCTAGACATAAATAAACCTTCTTATTGAACCACTCTATCTATTGCTTAAAACTGCATTAAAATCCGTTGCGTAGTTTAAAATATCGAACAGACAGAAAAAAGAAAGAAAGAAAGAAAAGACGTTTATTTTACAAACACAGAAGCGACGTAAACAAGATACACATTACAAGAAAAGTAAAATAAAACAGACAGCGACTTGGTTTTAAAGATTTTATAAATTCAAAAATATTTGTTTAGTTTTCTTTAAAGCTTTATAACTTTAATCTTTTATAGGTACTTCTTTAAACTTTCGCGTTTTGTACACATTATAAACTTAAGACTAACGGGTCTTTTACGCGATTATTGAGATTTAATCTTTTACTATGTCTTGCCAAACTTGTTTTATAAAAACAAGTCCTGCTTCTTTTTTGATGTGACAACGTCTTATAATTCGATGGAGCCGGCTGCACGCACGAAAAAACATGACGTCATGCGGCGTTCCATTTAAGGCTTGAAGTGCAAGCGAGAGCGCGGAACGAGCGACAAAGAGGCATAATCGGCCTCCGCGTTCGGCAGTTATGACGTTGTCACGTTCAACTATCGTCAGTAAACCGACTTTACAGACAACCGATTTTTTTTTATTCGAGTTTGTATCCACATATTGGTATCTACTTAGTTCATTATTTTTTGCTGTCTCAAAATTATTGCCGAAAAGACGCCGTATCCTAATATGTCTCCCTATACCAACCTGTTTTACCAGTGATATATGTAGGCTGAATTACCACCTTCTTCGTGGGAGGCGTATTTGTCTCAGCGGGGGCATCAAATGGACTGTGACAATAATTCAAAGTTAAGGAAATACCAGAATGTTACATCTATAATACAGTTAATTTTGTACAGACGTTAACCTCGGAAGTTACTCACAGTTTATTGTTAGAGACGTTAATTGATTATATTTGTATGTTTTTATATAGCCTTTGGTATAAAGAATAATTTACCATTGTGGCCTCATAATTACCTCCGTGGCGTAGTTGGCCTAATTGAGATAGATCTCGAGTTCGATGTCCGGGTCGGATATTAGACAGTTTTTAAAATTGCCCACGTATCCGATCAGTAACCACAGAGACATGACTTTAAGGACAAATCCCACAGAAAGAGCAACTTATAAAATTATTAACGTGGTTAAAAAGTTCATAGACGTTTATCGCAAGACAAAGGACGAATAGCTCGGTGTAGAACCTTGTGCTACCGCTGCTTTGTAGAAATTGACCCAGGAAAGGCAACTTTTCTGACACAATGTCATGAACATGGCTTCCTTACGAATATTTTAACATTACTTCCAGATTCACCCATCCAATACAAAAGAGAAAGAAGTCGCAGACTGCTTCGAGCGTGGTATCGTGGTTGTGGCTTACAGTCCTTTCGGTTTCTTCGTATCCAGAGGAAATGGGTTGGTCGTTGACAGAAACGACCCGAAGGTCAGTAACATTGCCATTAAGTATGGGAAGAGCATCGGTCAAGTAATCCTACGATATTCGGTAAGTTATATCAGAATTACTGTGGTAATAAGCAATTAGTCCAATTAGATTATATGAAAGGGAATCATAATGCGAACAAATAGCAGATTTCTTGAATAAAGACCAAGAGACTTAATGAGAGGGAGAAGCGAAAGAAAGTATGCCAGGATAGCAAGTGGAAATCGGTGATCAATTCCTACCGCTGTAGGAAAGAGGCGATATTACTAAGCAGTTGTATTATATGTATTTTAAGCTTTGGAGGGTCGTTAACCGTTTTACTACTTAGCCGCAGTCGCTAACGCGCGGGTAGTTGGGATGGTGATTCAGATAGCAGGGATCGTGAATTTTTTTTAAAGAATAATAATAAAATATTAGAATTTCCGTTAACCCCTCCAGCTAACGCCTACGCCTTAACCCCAGGCTACGAAAACGCTTCGCTACAGAACTATAAAACTATCCTTGTTCCTTGTGTCCTTGAAAAACTAAAATGTCCGAAGGCCTGACTCGAAACCTTTTTTGTGCTTTATAATTTCTATCTAAATATTTTAAGAATATTTTAAGTAAACTTACTGCTACAAAATACAGAAAATATCCTGGATCTTATAATTAGGGGAATTCAAAAATAGTTAAACTTAGGTGCCTTAACCCTACTTTGCACCACTTTCTGTTTATTTCTTTCCAGCTTGATCGTGAATTGATTCCTATTCCGAAGACCGCTAATCCTAGTCGCCTTCAGGAGAATATCAACGTGTTCGACTTCCAGCTCACCAACGAAGAGATTAACACTATTAGTAGTTTCAACCAGAACAAGAGTATCTTCGACTAAGGAATCTTAGCCAATGACCTTGCGATGAAGAAGATTTGGAGTAGAATATGTGAATCTAATGTTTTCATAGATGTGTTTGATTCATTAACTACCTTAAATATTGTATTTCATGAAAATATAAGTAGTAAGAAGATATAAACCCGTTTCATTGGTAAAAAGCAGATTCAATTTGGTGTTTTTCATAGTAAAACCTACTTTTATTTTGTTCTTTGGTTACCATTCCACTCAAACTAAACTAAAAATTTAGGTTATAAAATAACGCTCATTAACGTCAGAACATAAGAATGTACATTTAAAGCCAGATTCACAAAGCAATAGGTGGAGCCAAGAACCTGGCAATAAAAACTCCCGGCCACTCTTTTCCAATCATCAGTAAATACATTCATAGTTATAATACACACAACGTATCCAGCAAGATGCTGCAACTAATACACCACGCGTGAATTTATGCGTTAATTGCAATATAATATATATATATAATAAATATAATACGTAATTTCCATTTGCCTAAATATTTAATAAATGTCCCCTCCTCCCCAAACTCGAAATTAACCCTGCTAAACACTATTAGCATTAGTGATGTAGTGAATAAACCCAAAAAAGGATAAAATAAGGGCAGGGGCACTACGTGACCAGGCATGGACCAAACCTTTTTTTTTTTACGTCCATTGCCGAGCGCCTCCGGTTAGCGCTGAGAGAATTTCCAATGGCGCCCGGCAGACTTTGGCCACCGGCGTGGCCGCTGCGTGGTGGTCGGGTGTTACCCCGCATCTTTGGGGTCGGGTATTATCACGCGTCGTTGGGGGTTTGGTTTTATCCCACGTCGGTGAGCGAATCTGGTTGCGTGCTGTGGGGCAAAAGCCCCGCAGTACGCAACCCTTCTAGCCTGCTTCTGTAACGGTGGGTTGCTAATCCATCGTCCTCAGGCCCTGACCATGGAGGTCGATGGTCCTGGGCGTAGTCACGTCTGCGGCACCCTCACCGCACACTTCGGAACTCAGCCGGGAGGGTACGCTCCCTCACCCTACCGGCCGCCTCCTTCACGAGCATCACCTGCTCGCAGAAGGAATTCACCAATTAACTTTGTTGGGTCACACACACACCCACACGTATTAGGGGACGAGTTTATTTCAGTTAACCGGAAACTTCTAAGTTTGCCAGAATCTCGTTGGTTGGTCGACAGGTGCACACTTGCACTTGACGTCGGCTTAAGTCCCTGAGTTCTTGATAAGACCCTTTATTGAAACCGTTAATTGAAGAAAATCCGCGGATTACCTATGAGACAGTTCGAGGACTATTGGGGATTGGTATGAGTCAAATCCAGAAAATTTTACACGAAGAATTGAAAGTTCGGAAACTTTGTTGTCGTTGGATCCCTCATAACCTGACAGCGGAGCAGAAGCGGGCTCGCGTGGAATGGTGCTCACAGATGCTACTGAAGTACGACCACGGTCATTCTAATGCTGTTTATAACATTGTCACAGGAGACGAAACGAGGATTTATTGTTTTGAACCCGAAAAAAAACAGCAATCTTGTGAATGGGTGTTTGACAATGAGAACAAGCCAACAAAAGTGAGGCAGGCGAGAAACGTTGGTAACAAAATGTTCGCGTTTTTTTTCTCAGCTACGGGTCCCATCTGTACAATTCCACTTAAAGATCAAAAGAGTGTTAATGCCGAGTGGTATTCTACCATTTGTTTACCCAGGGTGTTAGAAAAAGTTCGCGAAAGACGACCCAAAAGCCGCGTTCTCCTACATCATGACAACGCTTCTTCACACACGGCCAACAAAACAAAGTCATTTTTAGCTTCCGAAAAAGTACAACTCGTCACCCATCCTACGCATAGCCCCGACCTAGCACCCTGTGATTTCTGTATTTTCCCCAAAATCAAAGATTTGATGAGAGGTTTCACTTTTAGCAACTCCGAAGAGGCAGTGATAGCGTTCAATCAGCACGTAGAAAACATGCCTTCAGATCTGTGGTCCTCCTGTTTTAAAAAATGGTTCGATCGCATGAAAAAATGATTAAAATGTAAAGGAGAGTATTTTGAAAAGCAATAAACATAATATTTTGGTTTTAACATGTTGTTTTTTTAAGTTACGCAAAACTTATAGTGTGACCTACGTAGGTATAAAAGAAACCAAACACGCTACATATCATCACATTTTTATTATTTGAAATTCAATAGCTGCTTATTTACAATTAAATCTCCATAGTTAATTATAAGTACTTACCTATCTTATGCTTGCATAAAGTCAATGGAACTGTTGATGTATTTGCATATATTTTTAGTTTAAAGCCGAAAGCATAATTAATTCAAGTCTAGACACGGTTTGCCGTTTCCATATCTGTCCAGAGCAATGCAATGTACCCTCGAATTCTTAGCCCAATAAAAACAGAGGAAGATTGGTTTGATTATACTTTACTTAAACGCTATTATTATTGTCCCTAAACTTATTATTATGAACGTTGCCAGAACGCTTGAACACGCTAGCTACTCGCTGTAATGCATGCCATCTAGAAATAATGATTTCCTAAAATAATGATTATTAATTTCCGTAGCAGATGCTGGTAAATAACTTACTTCTATGGACCTTAACCAGTAGCTGCTTTATTTATAAAAAAATATTATAATATTCTTTAATGTTTTGTACTGATGCAAACATTTAGATACATGCAAATATGAAATGAGAAATTATGTCTTAAAAACTTAGTCTGTACTACAATATTATGCAAACGTGCTCCGACTATCAGAATTGGAATACTATAACTTTTGAACTCTTATACTGAAACCCAATTAAAATCTTTGCATCAATACAAAAAATACATACACATACAAACAAAGTCAACGTTTATAAAAATCTCCCTGTTTCTTAAAATTTAATGTTATGACAGAAATTCATGCAAAAGCTAATTATAGATAATCTAGTTTCTTAAAATCTGAATGACATCAATCAATTGCAAGCTGTCTAAAGGATCCATCGATGCCGAAAAGTTCGTCATAGTTTGTAGGTTTCCCTGGCCTTAAGGACTCATTTGCCACAATAGAATCTTGCCTCTTGAACCAATCGCGGTATTCTTGGAGTTTTAAGTTCCATTGTTCTGTGAAACAAACGAATAGTTTTAAAATTGCAACCAACGGTATACGCCGTCCGCTCTAACTGCAGAATTTCGATTTCGCCTATGGGTTGTCGAGGTCAGATGGCAGTCACTTTAAGAAAAATATCGATCTTCAGGCGAATGGCAGTTAAACTGGAAAGCCGACCTTCGTTTGCAAAAGGGCTCGGTGGATGATGATGGTATAAGCCATCCGTAGGCTTGTCGCGAATTGTTGAGCCATTGGCATACCAAACAGTCTATTCTCATCATTGGCGAAGTGTTTGCACCGAGGAATCTTAATCAGCCTCAACGAGCCAGCGAGCAAGTTCACCGATTTTAAGTCTGCAGACTTTTAAGTGCTTCATTGGCAGTTTTTACTATTGGCTCGCGACCTAGTACGCTAACACCAACGGTTTTACTCGCCAAAGGATCACCGGCTTTACGATCAAAGTGAACAGTTAAAGTGACGTATTGAAGAGCAAGTACCTTGTAACTGTGTCATAGAGCCGCATTTGCCACCATACTCTTCGGGCAACATGTCCTGAGGTATATGTTTGTATAATTCTTTTATTTCTTTGTGAATGTGGATCTGAAAATATATAACAACCCCTCTATAAATAGCAGATTTAGATTTTGTTTAATAAAAGAAATAAATGTGACCAAACTATTGCTGGTATATTACCCTACAACTTGCTGACAAACGAACAAGGGTCTGAAAAATTAACCAAAGTGCCCGGTAAAACCAATAGGTTCACTCTCAATAAGAAATGATTGGCTGAAACCTGCGACTGCGCCCGCGTGGTGTAGTTTTCTAGTTTGCAATTCACATATAAAAACATTGCCGGGACAAAAAGTAGACTACTGTCAGGAATGTATTTGTACGAGGTGCATTGCAACATTTACGCACTTTACCTTCTCGCTGCGGGAGCAGCGTGTGGGACTAATGGTTGCGGAGCTCTGATAGGACAACAAAAAAATCTAAATATAGTTTGAAAAAAAAAAGATAGATAAGTGTGCCAATTTGCGCTTACCCGTTTCCTGATCTTCTCCTTAAGGAAGGGCTTGACAAAGGTCACGAACCGCTCAACCAGCGGCGATGTGTTCACGATGTGCACCTCTTTGAGTTTCACAGGGTAAGCCTCCTGATAACGGTGCATAAGTATATTAAAATAAGGCTTATGTTTTTAACTTAGGTATCAATAGCTGATGTTGTGAACTATAAGGTCAGAGAAACACTTTAACTGCCAAAAATAGTAGGTAATCTGGTTATCACCAAATTGTGTTTCATGAAATTATACAAATACATACATAAAAGTATTCCTCTTTTCCACTGGGTAGATTGAGACCATGCATATCATGATACTGTTTCAATTATTGTACAAGTTAAATTAAGCAGGTACTTATTTTACTTTTCAATGGTATTCAAGTTATATTTTAGTGAAAAAGAAGAAGAAGATAGGTACTTAGGTACAGAAGCAACTCGTGATTATTTATCCATTTTGGTTAGCAAAAAGTGGTGTTGTGTTGTAAAATTAAAAATGAATATTGGTGAAGTGAGTACCTATGCTAGTGAGATTTTATTAATTAGCGATTAACTTTTTTGGTTTTCCAAGTTCCTTCTCATTTCTGATTCCGGCGAGATAAAAAGCAGCCTTATATCCTTAAACTATCTTCATACCAAATTATATCAAAATAAGGTCGGTGGTATTTACATGATGCACGCACAAATCATTAAACATGAAGAAGATAGTATGTCTTCAATCACAGAACCATTTTAAACAAGTCACCCATAAATTTCTTGAAGTTTTTCTGTCCTATGAAGAATTTCTCTGGATAACAGGACCAAATAACAACAGCAAAGAGTCTCTTACCTGAATACAAATCATAAACTTTTTGATGGTAGTTGCAGACAGTTTGGTCAACATGCTGGGTCCAAGTACAGCTGCATCCAACACGTAAATATCTCCAGCCACACCTTCTTTTTCCTCAATAAGTCGTACATCACCGAACATTAGCGCGAGTTTCAGTATGTCCGTTATCTGTTGACCGTCAACATCAGGGTGGATACCTGTGAAAGAAGATAGAAGTTGAATATTAATAAAAGTTGTTAATGGGTTCAGGGGCCGTCACAGAGAAATTCGAGGCTTGAGGCATCGTCGCAAAAGAAAAACAACTTGTTTGGCCATTGAATCTAACATGCAGAAGGAAAACATGCAAGTCCCCATGCCCTGAAAGAAGGTGTGGAGTCTTTTATCCTGGGAGAAAAAGACAGTAAGTAGCTGTAACAAAACGCCAAAGAAAGGAATAAATACATAAAATAGTACAATACTATAAAACAAAATTATTTGTTTTAACTACTTATTTTAACTACTTATTTACACTGTAATTTTAGAATTCCAGATTTTTAGGGTTCCGTACCCAAAGGGTAAAATGGGAACCCTATTACTGAGACTTCGCTGTCCGTCCGTCTGTATTGGGCTGTATCTCATGAACCGTGATAGTTAGAAAGTTGAAATTTTCACAGATGATATATTTCAGGATAAAATAAATATTTAAGGGGCTACCATACTACAAACGTGATTATTTGCCGTTTTGGTACGGAACTCTTTGTGCGCGAGTCCGACTCGCACTTGGCCGGTTTTTAAGAATTTGTATGATGAAGGATGATCCTTCATCAATACAAATTTAAAGCAACACCGGACTCGGCGTGCTCTGTTGGCATTCCTAAGGGCTTCGAAAGTATACATACGGCTTTATCCGTTTTTTTTCTACTTACCTCTGCATACTGTGACTCTTCTGCCGTTTGGTGTAATCCCGGGAAGAGGAGGAGCTTGTCTGGAATTGAAACAAACAGTCAAATTAATATTTAGTTGCCAATGTACATTGTGTCTGTTATCCCTGAACTAGTGCTTTATAACTGCTTCATAAGCGTTGTGGGTTATAGTACAGAATAGGGAATAGTACTTACATACAGAACTTGCACTCAGACGTTAATTAAAGCACATTCTTTTGTTTACAGAGAACATAATTCGAACGTTAGGGTTGTCAGGAAAGTACCAGCATAATTTGACCAATAATTATGACGTTAATGCCTCAATATCAACTCTATGGTCAATGCCGTATCACAAACAAGACACAACCCTTACTGACTTACAACTTTAAGTTGTAGCTGACGTCAAGTATTTTTTTTTCGATTGTTAGGCGAGTGACATAGGCCTGGTAATAGTGACTCAAATCTCATAAATAGATTTCCATGTAAAATTAAATACACATTTACCCAATAAGAATTTTACAGTAAAATTATCCGGTCTCACGGCACAAGTTTTGTTTAGTTGGAGACTTGATGACGTTGAGTATGATTGTGTATTTTTAAGCAAATGGAAGCTTGCTTAACTTTTTAATGCAAATCGGATAGCATTTTTCTTGGAAACGGAATAGCCGATAGAAGTCCCGCCTTAAGTTTTTGCAATTTGTTTAAAGCCGAGTACTCACCAGCGAGCCGTAACTGTAACATGCGTGATACAGTAACGAGATTCTAGTGTGTACGCGTTTTACAATTACGGCTCACGACGTCGCCGGAACGCTTTCACCGAGCGTACTCATTTTGCGAGCTGTAACTGTAACCAAACAGATACAGTAACGAAGTTCTAGTGTGCACGGGGAGGCCTGCTCTGCCCTCAGTTTTGGTTTGTAACTCCACGATGTCAGAGGAACTACTTACTTATATCTATAAGTAAGTAGTTCGTCCGCCATCTGCCTTACTCGATGATCATAAACGGCCACGAAGATGGTGGATTCATAGAATGTATGTTCATATTGAAAAATCAAGAAATTAGTGGTCATTACATTCAAATGTTTTTTGTAATAATCTTTGTCCTTAGGGTTACATAGTACAGTATTTTCCCTGTAGGCGTTTATCAGCAAAAGACATTTATCCTCTGACCATTCACTCATGATGACGAAGGAAAATACAGCTGGTTCGCAGCGGCTAGCAACAACCTCTCCTCTGACGTCCACGAGCGCACTGCGAGCGCCCTTTGATCCGCGGCAAAAACCGACAATCGTCGGCTCGCTGCGAGTCGCTCGTGTAGCGTTCGTCGCAGGCTCGCGAACCACGTACACACTATGTTTTTGGTAACAGTAACGGTTACAGTTACGTGCAACGTTACGGGTTCAGAAATGAGTACGTTGTAAACATCGGCTCGCTCCAAGCCGCACGCGTACCGCTCGCAGCAGGTTTGCGAGCCACGTACACACTATGTTTTTTGGTTACAGTACATGCAATGGTTACAGTTACGGCTCGCTAGTGAGTGCCCCGCTTTAGGTGTTTACATCAGACTTTCGCACTTTATAAAAATAATCTATCCTATTCACATATCAACAAAATCTGGGCTGATGGTTTTTCCCTCTATTACCATAAAAAATCTGTTAATACTTACACTTTATTGGTCAATATTTCATTCAGTTCTGGACTGGTAGCATCTCTTTGCAAGAAAAACTCGGGACAGGCTGCTCGCATCGTGAAGTACATGTCCAACTTTCTCTTACACTTCTCCAAAGAAAAACTACAGCCACGCAAGAAAGTCATGATTGGTTGTGTTTCTGTAAAGAAGACATTACAGTTATGAAAATGATCAAACCTATATCTCCGAGTGGGTAGGCAGAGGTGAGGTTTTGTTGGTCCCTCCCATGTTATAAACAGTAAGCCTGTTGCTACACACTATTATAAAATACATACTAGACATACATACTAGTAATTCAAAACAATTCAAGAAGTAGTTGAAGAATTAAGTAAGACTAGGCAGAAGCATATTATAACGCCACATTTGGTAATTTACTTACAAACTCGTGTATGTAATAGAAGCCTACTTAGGTACCTGTATTTTGAAAGCAATGAGTTTGCTTTTACTATGCTAAAATATTTAGGGCAGCCGATGACATTTGTTTTTGTGATTCATAATTTATATCTAAATATTTAAGCCTATTATCACTAATCGAGCCTGCCACAAGGTTAACTGACGATATCAAAAGGTCACGGGATGGCATTAGAATCTCAATACCGAGTGTTATGGCTTTCGATGGGGGAGGTCTATACCCAGAAGTGGGTGTCAATTGGCTGATGATGAGCATAAGAACCTCGTCCGTTTATCGCCAGTAAACCACTTGTATAGGTAAGGTTGGCATGGGACTATAAGATCTGTGTGGCTCCTAAGACAGAAGAATCTTACCCCATTCATCAGGCAGATGCGGCTGTTTCTTAAGCCATTCATTTATAGCAGCAACATCCCTATCTCGTGTAGTGACATCCTCATTCAGCTCCACGCGAATACTCTTCGATATTTCTCCACTTGGCTGTACCAAGAGTTCTTGCTTCAGCTTCATATTGTTCTGTAATCAACAGATTATAGCGTTTAGGTTATGATTTAAACAAAGTTAATTAAATAAAAAAACACGTCAAAAATTTACATAACAACTGACTTCAAATTACCGAAATGGGACCAAATAATTGTCGGAATGGGACCAAATTGAAATTTGACCTTGGCGACTTGGAAAGTAATAGCTTTCATTAAAAAAATCAATATCTTTTACCCAGTCAAACATAAAAGAACATCTATTTTGGAAGTCGGTTGAAAATTGAAGAAAAACTTGACACAAAACCCTATTACCAATCCATCTTCTTTTTTGTTATTTATTCCATTTACAAAGCTATGCAAATGCATTTTTTTACCCTAAGATACCTCGCCAAACTTTGACGTTTGATGTTGAGGCACGCTCATTTGCTTTAAAGAATTTAACTTTAAAATAGTAAACTTACATACTACATACCCATGAATTCAATTATTATAACTACCTATTTTTATTTTTACTGTAAAAAGTACGGTGACCTAATAAATTTATCCTAATAATTTCGACTTAATGACACCTCTGCTACATCTGGCCAGCGTGGTATATGCAGGCTGGATACCTCGGTCTTTGGGCTAATATGATTATGAATTAAAAAATAAAAATACATGTCAGTGTGGTCTCTTTATTACCTAGGAAGTGAACTGATGATACTCAAAGAATAAAGGAAACAATTTATTACTAAGATCCTTATAATTATCAGTAAAGCAAAAAGTTTGAATAGGTATAGAAAACTACTTTTTTAATTTTAAAATTTTGACATTTATTTTGAAAGAACACACCAGCAATCTACGTAATTACTTCCCACTTCATTCCAGTGATTAATTAATTTTGGTCAAACAATTTGTCTGTTTCTTGCTTCTAAGTAAAACGTTTATTAATGGTTTTTTTTTCACATCAGTATTGTTTCTTGCTAATTACTTTTATTCTACTTATACCTGAAGCATATTGTTACAGCAGATAATATTTCTTTTTCTTAAGAATGAGTCATGTTTGTGATGATTATGCTTTGTAATGAGGTTCATACTAAATATTGACAGCAATGGAGTCAAAATTATTAATGACTTTTAAAACGGTTATTAGCAAATTGCTTTGTTTATCTTAATTCATATAAGACTTAACCTTATTGTTTAAAATTGTTAGTAAAGAACGTTCACGGCCAGAATTTGCCAAGGTTGGAGCAAACTCAACATTGTCTATCTACTTTGATACCTATAGCTGCGTGGGATATGTAGTATACTTGTAGCATAGTGTATAGATGAATTTGGAGTACTTTTAACCTGTTAAGTTTCTGGTATAGTTTGATCTGATGATTGTGGTGGCATAGTGTGTATAAGATGTAATTGCTCTTTCAAAGCCTCGGGTTTCAACAGATGTCTTAGCCGATCCTATACTAAGAAATGTGGCCGTTCTAAATTAGGTACGGCTATTTCCCTAGCGACTGTAGTCTATATTAATAAAAAACAGCCAAGTGCGTGTCGGGCCACGCATAGAATAGGGTTCCACAGTTACCCATATTTGCATCTATAACTCCTGAACAAACAAAGTTGTCTAATCCGTTATAGTTTTCCTTGAAAGTTCATTACACGGACTACCATCAGAAATACTTACAAACGAATAATTAAATCAAAAAGTCGTTTTAGCAACCTCCCAATTATTTTAAAATACCTATATAATAATACCTCACACTCCGGACTCGACGCAGGAAAAAAAATCAAATTCTGGTTACGTGTAGACCTACCTCTACTATTTTTCATAATTTTCTTTTAGCACTTTGTGAACGTAGTAAATACACATAATATCCTTTCAAACTTTCATGTTTCTAGCACTCACCGTCTAGGAGGAAAACCGAGGACAGACGGACGGATAAACATAACGAAACCATAAGGGTTCCGAAACTTGAACTACGGAACCCTAAAATGTTATATGTTGTACACGGGTAAATAGTAGCCTATGTTACTCAGATATAATGTAGCTACATATCAGTGGAAGACTTTACAAAATGGGAGCTTAACAAATGGAGCTCATTTAATTGAAACTACCTAACTGTACAAACTAACAAACAATTAATTCATCCCATTAAGTACACACATTACACATCGGGATACCTACCTTATAAGGAGTAATTATTTACCAGACACTTTAAGGTCAGACACGTTGAGGTACCGTTCGATTTTTGAATTCGTAGTCCCAGTGGCAACACTAATTTTACTCACAGACCAGTCACAAAATAAAATTGCACTAAATAACTCATAAATCGAATAAAAAACTCACAGCTAACGTCAGTGGCATCCGCGATTCCACCGGTATTTCACAACATGCGCATGCGCACGAAAGGCACTGCACAAGACGGTAAGGTCACGTCCGACCCCAACCAACTTCACCGAGAACGTGTTGTGGTGAAATAACTAAGTAAATATGCCGCAATTTTACTCGTGTCTGTGATAGTTTGTGAGCTGCGTTCTATGATGTTTATGTTCATGAGTAATAGATTTACTAAACTTACATCTGTCTATACTACTAGCTGACTTCGCAAACGTGTTGTTTTGCTTAGGAGTGAGCCAACCTTGGGGTTTAAAAAATAGTCTACGACCGATTCTCAGACCTACCAAATATACACAACATTTTTTTATAACAATGGGTCACGCAGCAGTTTCGGAGGAGTTGGGCAACAAACACTGACACGAAAATTTTATACATTACTAGCGGACGCTCGCTTGACTAATAATATACTGAAACCTTCCTCAAGAACCACTCTATCCATTGGCGAAAACCGCATCAAAGTCTATTGCGTAGATTTGAAGATCTAAGCATACATAGGGAACGAACGACTTTGTTTTATAGTATGTCATGATTATGATGAAAATATGACTCGAAAGGGTTTTAGAGTGATTTTTTTTTATTTGCAGGTGATGTTGGCTGGAGTGGACCTCTAAGATATTGATGGAATCAATAAATGTACAAATAGTTAATATAGAACGAGTATAATTAGGATTCGAGGCTTTATGCTAATAAAAGGTGTGTTAAAATAGTAGATAGGCCTATGCGTATTATGTTGCAATCTCATACAAGTTGCGAATATTTTCTATTCGTTTAACCTTGGGTCAGTAGCTCCGTAGCTTCAATAAATATAAGTTGTCATTGAAGGTATACTCTTATCCAATCTGTCAACGCAAATTTTTTTTACGAACTGCTGTCGTAATGTTGTTGAATTGACTATTTATATCACTATTTACACACTGTGTAATTTGCTCGAAATACGTTTTCGTATTCCTCCATACTTAGCACACCAGTGCCCCTTGTAAAGTCAGGGAACTGTGTGAAATGTATGGAAAAATACGAAAACGTATTTCAAGCAAATCAACGTAAGGAACTGGTACTAGACACACAGTTCCTTACTTTAATTAGTTAGAAATACGTTTTCGTATTCCTCCATACTTTTCACACCAGTGCCCGTTGTAACGTCAGGGAACTGTGTGAAATGTATGGAGGAATTCGAAAGCGTATTTAGAACAAATTACACAGTGGCTGTTGAAATTTAAATTTAATATTGTATATACTTAGTGCCCGGCAAGAGCAAGAGGCTTGCCTATATTTAGAATGGTCACAGTTACCTATAGTTGTTTTGTGCTTTCTAGAGCGGTATAAATTTACAGTTATTTAACTACTTATACCTAGAATAATATTTTATTTTCCTTAATTTCTTAAAATCGCTATCCACCCAAAGGTTGTCCACACAAATCGCTTTTAGCGATAAGACCGCCATTTGTACTCTTCTTAAGTGATATCTCCTTTTCGTGTTCTATGTTGTGTACAATAAAGTGTATTTGATTTGATTTGATTGATAATATTTTCACTGAAGGGATAGATAAAGGCACCAGACCAACATTTCACCAGCCAGCGGGGCAACCGAGTCTATTATCGCTTCTAGGATAATTTGCCAGACTTTGCAAATTATCCAAGAAGCGTTGGACGTCAGCAAGTGCACGGCATATAGGTAAGAATGACTTGGGACACGGAGATGAATAACATGGAATAAAACTTACGCTAACTTACACGGATAAAGGTGTAAGTACCAACCGTTAAACATTGCCTAGGCGGTTGATGCATCGAGGTAATTGCACCTAACTGTATCGCAGGCAACGGCTTGGAACGACTCACTAAAAGGCCGTGAAAACACTAGATAATTATTTTATATTAGACTTTAGAACAGGTTTTAATTATGAACACGGTTAGTGTTAGTCCCATTGGACCACGCTTTTTTTTTTTTTTTTTTATATTTAGGTCGACAAATTGCCGCCTGATGGTAAGCTGAGGCGACGTCTGGCAATTGAGGGCGACTCTCACAGTACACAGGAATACTATAGAGAGTGGACCTCAAATTGACGACCCAGTAATGTGCCTCTTCACGCTTCGCTTAAAGAACCCAGGGTTATATGTTGGAGGAAACACGTGCGCAGGCAGGGCGTTCCAAGCCACCATCGTTCGGCAGAGAAACGAACGTTTAAAACGCTCGGTTCTCGCGAAGAAACCGTTCCACGGTATGAGAGTGACATCTCTGCTTCTGCTGTTCGGGATCGGAAGGGAGAGGGTGGGATCAGATTGAAGAGCTCTTCAGAACACTCACCGTGGTAAATACGGTAGAACGCGGCCAAGGAAGCAATTGTTCGGCGCTGGGCTAGCGGCTGAAGGCTTCCCGTTACCTCCGGACAGTCTATAATGCGAACAGCGCGTCGCTGCATAGCGTCGAGTGCGTCCAGCAAATACTTCGCGGAGCCGTCCCAGAGGTGAGAGCAGTATTCAACGCAGGGTCTAATCTGCGTTTTGTACAGCAGACACCTCTGGTGCGGTGTAAAGAATCGCTTTACCTTGTTCAGTATTCCTAGTTTCCGCGAAGCTAGCCCAATACATCTCTCAATGTATTTTGTGTTATTGAGCTCTCGACGAACGTCTATGCCAAGGATGTCTAGATTGTCCTTCATTGGTAATATTGCATTCTGAAGAGTGGGTAGGGGAAGGAAAGGGGATTTTTTCGCTGTAAATGCACACGCCTGTGTTTTGTGGGCATTGAACTCGACCAAGTTCTCGGCACCCCATTGGGAGATACTGTCGAGGTTTCGGTCGAGATCACCCACGAGATGTCGTCTCTCCTACTCTATCACAGATCGCCCCGCCGTCGGACGAACCGAGTAACTCCCGTGCAATGTACTGTCATCTGCATAGCAATGAATGTTCCCGAGGGAAAGCATATCATTGATGTGCAGAAGAAAGAGAGTTGGTGACAGTACGGACCCCTGCGGTACCCCGGCATTCACTCGCAAGAAGCGAGAAGCCTGGCCATCGCAGAGGACCCGCACTCGGCGCTCCTTTAAAAAACTGGCAATCGAGCTGCACAGTTGGAATCTTGGAAAGGAGCGAAGCATGCCAGACCCTATCGAAAGCTTTGGCGATGTCCAGGCTAATAGTCAAGGACTCGCCAAACTTTTCCATAGCCGCACCCCATACATGCGTGACGAATGCCAGGAGGTCACCCGTTGATCGTTTTGGCCTGAAGCCATATTGCCAATCATTGATTAGCGAGTGATCCTCCAGGTATCGCATGAGCTGCTTATTGATAAGAAGCTCGAGCACCTTGCAAATGACTGAGGTGACAGCTATGGGTCAATAGTTGCCTGGATCGGATCGATCCCCTTTCTTGGAGATCGGTTGTACGTTCGCCACCTTCCAGACCTCCGGCACGAGGCCTGTAGAGTATGACAGGCGGTATAGACGCGTTAATACTGGAGACAACTCAGCAGCACATTTTCGTAGCACCACCGCCGGAATGCCGTCAGGGACACTGGCTTTCCGCGTGTCGAGGGCTTTGTGAGCCAGTGATCCATCAGGAAAACGCAGTGGCGGCAGCGAGGGTTGGCAAAAATTTGACTGTACGGCTTTGGCTAGTTGCCAGTATCCACGGCTGCCCGTGGGATGGGATGTGAGCTCCTGACCAAGCCGCGTGACGCGCTGGGCATCCGCTCTCTTGAAGGCCCTCTTGCTGAACCTAGTGGCCCTATTGTGCGCTGCTATGAGGCGGTTCACGTTCGGGTCACGTGCCGCCCGAGCCCTGACCCAGGCGCGATATGCCGACTATTTTTTCTGGACAGCCTCGGCACATTCACGCCCGAACCAGGGGCGAGCTTTGCGGATGCTGGCGACATCAGTGAAAGGGATATAATATTCTATCCCTAGACTGATCTCGCCAGCGCTATCCGAAGGCGCCTTCCCTACAAAGCAGCGCTGGCTCCACGGGACGGACGCAAAGTAATCGCGGAGACCGTCCCAGTCTGCCGACGAGTAGTGCCATAGTCGTCGAGTCATTTGCTCAGCACGAGCAGGCGGTGGCACTTGGAAGCTGGCGTGCACCACACAGTGGTCGGAAGTGCCCAGTGGGGCGCGTACCGACACACTGTACTCGGCTGGGTGACTCGTCAGTAGTAGATCCAGCAAGGCGGGCGTGTGGTCTGACCTGTCAGGTATCCGGCTGATCCCCCGTACCATCTGGGTCAGCCCGTGGAAGAGAGCGAATGCATGGGCGGTTCGTCCCGCATGATCGGTCCTAAGGGACCCCAGCCACTCATGATGACCGTTAAAGTCCCCCAGGAAAAGCAGGTCAGGGTTCGGGAACCGCACCTGCGCATCGTCAGCCATCTCGCTGAGGTATTCGAAAAGCCTTGTTGTCCCAGTGTCCCCAGTGTGGGAGCGGTAGACGCACACGTAGATCTGGCTCATGGAGCCATGATCCACGTACAGCCAAAGGACGGAGTAGGAGGGGTTCTCCAGACAGCGCAACCGGCGGCAGCAAACATCCGCCCTAACGAACACGCACACCCGGGGTGTATCGCGGAATTGTTCCTCAATGATATAGCCCGGGTAACAGAGGTACAAAACGTGTCGTCAGGGTGGCTAACAGTGTTCTTAATAAAAGCCAACCTTTTCCAATTGGTTGGAACCAATTTATTATTGCACTATAGTACGAGTATTGTAGCCACTAGCCAGCCACGTAATTTTTCCTGTAAACCTTAAAGATTCCAGAGTGTCTAGTACGTTCCTTACGTTAATTTGCTTGAAATACGTTTTCGTATTCCCCATACATTTCACACCAGCGGTAACGTCAGGGAACTGTGCGAAATGTATGGAGGAATACGAAAACGTATTTAGAGCAAATTAATGTAAGGAACTGGTACTAGACACTCTATAATCTTTAAGGTTTATGTGTGTGATCCACAAATATTTGTTTCGGAGTTTGGGTGTCTTCTATGTATAATATGTATGTATATAGAAATATATAAGTATGTTTATCAGTCATTTAGATTCCATAACACAAGCTTATATTAGCTTAATTTGGGCTAGATGACATTGTGTAAGAATGTCCAAAAATAGTTATGTTTATTTGCATTAAAAAACGAATTACCGCCAAAACTCCTAATTGTGCTAAAAACAACTTATGATGATTAAGGGCCCAGACCGCGCACGGATAAAGTCGATTTTGAGCGACAGCAGCGCTATTGTTGCCCGAATCATCCGACGGGCGGGTGAATGACCCAGAGAGCGCGATTTTGAAAATGTTTTGCGACAAACGTTCCACGTTGAGTTATTGTTATTGAAGTTGAATATTTACAGCATAACAAAAATGTTGAATTATTGGAAATAAACGACTGCCTATTTGTAAAATATTCCAAGAGTAGTTTTCGTTATAAAATGATCCTAATTACTAGATAAATAAATAAGAGTAGTTTGAGACACAATTTTTATGATTTTCTATTTATAATAAACAATCAAGAGCAGGTCCGGACTGACCTTTTTGTATTCTACTTACCTAAAATTCCAACTACGAGTACCTATGTATTTATTTGTAATTTTACTACCAAAGTTTATTCTTATTTCGTAAAATTTTCATTCAATAAAATAATTGCAAATTCAGTAGGAAGTACGGTCGAAATAACATCACGCCTTTCCTCGCTAGTGTTTATATCTACGCAAGGAAATGTGCCTATTGCGTAAACTCAAATACTTTTTGCTTACGATCACCTCGCAATCTAAAAAATCTTCTAGGGTTGTACAAAAAATTGTCAATAAATGAAACACAAGTATAAAAATGGTTCATATAATTAAAAGTAAACAAAATATGAGTCGCCACCTAAAAAGCGTGCTAGGGTTGTACAAAAATTAGTTATAAACAAACATGAAATTTATAAATTATTCATATACTTAATTAAACGAAAGTAAACAATAACAAAATATGAGTTTAAGAGTTTCTAATGTTTTTTTCATTTTAATGATTACTGATCAAATTCTGATTTCTACTAATTTGATGATAAAATCAATTGCTATTGCAAAACCTATCAGAATGAAAATGTTACCAGCTGCCCGATTCACGTAATAAAAACCGTAGCGTAGTGACTTAAAAATGTCACTTCGCACACTTTTTAACCGACTTAAAAAAAGAAGAAGATTCTCAATTCGCTGTATTTTTTGAACCGATTTTGATGATTTTTTTTTTATTTGAAAGCTGGTGATCCCGTGTGGTCACATTTTAATTTCATTAGGATCGGACCTTGGGTTTACACCAGGTAACTCTTCAAAATCGTATAGGAATTGTATAGAAATTGAGCTATTGGAAGATTTATGACAATCCAAGACTAGATAAGTAAGTGCGTTAAAAACAGAAAACCAAAAGGCGATTTCTAAGTTTCTAAGTTAAAACGACTTTTGAACTGGCGTGTTTACGTGAATCGACCGGCTGGGTAGTTAAGTTACCTCAGTCTCTTTCAAAATCATTAGACGTTCTTCTCTTTCAAAACACGTAAAGCTCTTTCTTTCCTCTCTTTCATAGCCTCTATGACATTGGGCGGGTCACGAATAGGCATGCTTCGTGACTGCCGAGGATCAACTAATTCTGGAAGGAGGCAATCGTAATAAAATCTAACTAATTTCATCTCCATTTTCTCCTTCCAAAATTTGTCGTCCTTTTCTATAATATAAACTTTCATAGGTACAGTAGCACCAAACCAGATGCCAAGCATGCAAACGTTTCTTTTAGTTATATGTAGCTGTCCCTGAATTTGGAAATACCAGTAATGATTTTTATTTATGACATAACCCTTGGAAGCCTTGTCCTTAACCCAAAAGGTATGTTTGGCCATTGCTTCATCAAGAGTCATGCCAGCTAAAGAATGTGGGCACTTAATTTCAATTAAACCGTTTGCATAAATGCCATCTGGTGTAGTACCAAGAAATTCATATTGATCGTCGACGAACAAACCGCAACCTTGTATACTAATATTCTCTTGAATTTCTAACTGTCTAATTGCAGTTTCTTCGTTTTCGATACCGTACCGTACAGCAGGCAAACTGGAGATATTACTACCATAAACGATTTTACAAACAAGAGCAGCACAACTTGTGCTCTCTCGTTTTTTACAAACTTCCCCGAACGATGATGAGGTTAGTAATTTTCTCCTTGTACTCATCCACTCAGCACTACTTCTTTGCAAATGGGTCGACCTTTCAAGCTTCTCTCTTTCAGCACAAGACAACTTTAAATCAACTAAAAAAGATGACTTGGCTTTCTCATATAATTCTGGACTCAGATCAGGTTTTTCGCAGTTTGGTCCATAGTGAGCGTCTTTCGATACAGCGCTGTGGCTTTTTTTCAATCTTAATTTAGGTTTAGCAATTAAACGGTTTCTACGATTACTATTTTCCACTTTCGCGATCAAAGGATTAGGACTAGATTTAAATATGACTTCATGAGTTTTACTATGAATCGATCCCGTATTAAAAGACAACAGCAGCTGCGCATCGGCCCGCATAAGAACCACGGGAAGAATAATTTACACGCTTACCCCCAACTAATTTGGCAATTACTCCGTTAAAACTTTCAACTATATTACTTGTGCAATTATGAATTAAACTTCTAGAATGATATGACAGTCTTTTACTTAAAATTTCTACCGCGTCCATTAATCCGCATCCAACAATTGCTGGAAGTAACCCAACAGGTTCTATTCGACGAGTGTCAGGTCTACAAAAATACTCCTTGCAATGTTGGTGATTACCAAATACGTGTTGTGGACCATTTAGAATATCTTCACTAAGATTTTTTATTTTTTCTTCGAGTGACTGATTTTGATCCCCCCAATATTTAATCGCGCATTTTACACCCGTTCTTAAACGCAAATACCTTTCTTTTAGGAATTTCCGCAACTCGCAAGGATACTTAGTGTCTTTCGACAATTTCTCCAAGCTATTGCAGTAGTTTCGTAAAAGATGATTTTTGCATTCAATTTTCTCTACTATTAAATTATCGTACGGACGCGAATCTAATATTTTTTTATAAGTACTGGAATCGCCGTCTGCTACAAATTTATTATAAATTACACCGTGATCAACAAAGGAACGTTTAAACCCCTCAACTATTATGGTCGATTCCATCCCGGTAGATGATCCTGAATAATTCTTGAAACAATGGTATTCCGGGGGCTGACTGTTGTTCTTTGCGGCTCGTGCACAGACTACGCAGTATTTATTTTTAACTCCAAAAAACAATACTTTATTAGTTTTAATGCCAATTATCGCAGCTGCGCCGGATAAGGCGGAAAAATTCTTACCATAAGATCTCTTGCTCCAACAACCGTCAACAGCAACAGATATTAATGGTGTACCATTTTTATCAACACTACCTATAGACACTGCGTACTCCGCTTCTTCCTTGACAGCTTCTGCCATGGAATGTGCTGCTGTCTTTTCCCACCAATCGCAAACCGTATTATTAATTTCATTGTACAATGAAGGTGACATGATTGGTAGGGCTACTGCGGCACTTAATGTTTTTAACTGAGAGTAGCTCCCACCAGATGATATGATACCAGACACAATTTGATGATTCACTTCCATGCTATCTTCTTTCTTTTCAACCAAACACACAGTAAATTTCATATTACACATACTACATTTTATGATGAGTTTTGAGTCCAGACCAACTTTTACTTCACCTATTATACTGAGGTAACTTAACTTACAATCCATTGGACCGTGGTCCCCTATGGCCTGAAGAGCTTTAAAAAAAAAAGAAATATCCACTACACTACGCCCAACTTCCACTTCATCCACCTTTCCCTCTTGACGGTTGTCAATAACTAGTTCCTGTAAAGAAAGATAATGGCTTGATTTTTATTATAAAAAATAATTCAAAAGGTATGGGCCAAATTTCTTCAAACATAGCTAAGAACTCCCTTAGAATACATCTTTGAAACACAGAACACTAGATCAAAATCTTAAACGTTTTTATCAGTCTTCGTCAATTATGAAAGTGAATAAATAAACATAATAAAAAACTGGTTGCTTGTAAAGTCGGTTTAGGACGATAATTTTATCGGATAACGTCATAATATTATTCTCCATCGCTTGTACTGCGCTCTCGCTTGACCCTAGCGTGACATAATGTGACACTTTTTTGTGCGTGTTGCCGGTGTTCATCGATTTATAAGACGTTATCACGTCATAAATTTAATAAATCCGACTATATGCATAAAAACTCAAAAGGTAAAAAGAAAACAAGTCTACGGTCTTCAATTATGTTACATAAAAATAAATAAGAACACTATTGTAATAAATCGAATTCAACAGTTGAGACCCATTGAAATCCTCACAGGCTCGAAGATATTCCTGACTAGCTAAATATTTCTTTAGAAATAGGCCCCGACTGCTAAATACGCTATATTACAATGGTGTTGTTATTTATTTTTATTACACATTTTCATTTTTTAATCTGTCGGGTTTTAACATTTTTATTGTTTATTTATTTATATTCATAACTGACGAAGACAAATATAAAAGTGCAAAAGAATTCATACAATATTATGTTCGTGATGAACAGAAATTATAAATTTCCTTTACGCTATACGTATTGGTTTTTTATGGCGTCACTTATTCTATGTCACTCGGGCGTAGAAGACAATTCTAATGATACTAAAAACATTAAAATCGGTTCAATAATTTTGAACTTATCGTGCCACAAAGATATATTACTTAGTATACATACATACATACTTACACCAGTCGCGTAAAAGATAATATTTTACAAAAAAAATTATTGATTTTGGTAAAATACGAGATTTGAACGTGAATTTTCTTTTGAGAAAGTAATTGAGAAGTATGTGTTTGTCTCACAATGAAAATAATAAATATTGCAAAAAAAAACTGTAGGTACTGAGATTTTGTCTTCGCCCATCACTAGCTAGTTTGTTTATTTATGTAACAAGTCTACAAGAATTACGTATAACAACTTACCTCTATACAGCGCGTAGCAGTGTTGCTCGGAGTCTCGGCCTGAAGGTTTTCTTCATTTTCAGTACTGGAAATATTATTCATCAATATCCACTTTTTATTTATTTTGTAATTTTTGTACAACCCTACGCCAGGCACGGTGCGCGCGCGCCCGTGCAATTTCTGATAGGAAACATACCTACTTCCACTTCCACATATTTAGACATGATGAACATGAAAACTAATAATACTGTAACTAATAATAGTGTAAGCAAACTCATTGCTTTGAAATACATAAATATATGAAAACTAATACTATATTATGTAATAAAATTTATTATTATGAAAATTGTTCCTAAGAAATTGACTTTATTACTTATATAGATATTGAAATTACGTAATTATTACCTACTGGACATTGTAATTTTTCTTCTTAGACTGACATACCTAATTGTGTACCTATCTAATTACATGTCAAATCAATATTTACATGCTGTTGTAGGTATATGTCTGAATCAGGCGATCTAAATCATTGTACCTATTTGCTTTGTAATGTACCTACCCTGTTCAAAATGCAAATAGATTATATTATTATTACTACTAAGACATGATAAGCATACACACAAATAAAAGTAATAAAACTAGGATTTTTACTTGACACTAACACAAATCTAGTAAATTTTTTCTAGGTATTTAGGACAAGACGTAGTCAAGTAGGCAGGTAAATAAATAAGTAGGGAGGAACTTACATTTTATTCCGAGATCTTTTGGCTTTCACGTTTTTATAATGCGTACTAAATTTTCTTTTCGCTGGCATGGCACTCAGCAAATTATCCTGCGAAAAGAGACCCTCGATTACCAATTACGTTTATGATACCTATTGCCTTTATCATGTTGAAAAATCTATGTATGTCGTGCAGAGAACTATATACCCCGCCAGTTCATATCTCGAGAAAATAAGGTGGGCAGGGCTTTGATTGTTTCAAGCCTGAATTGATACCTACTTTACAAGGTTCATAAAATGACCTACGCAACAAAGTAAATAATTTTGTATTTCTTACGATTTATATCTAGTTCCATCATGGTTTTCTTTCAGACTTTCATTATATCGGTACTTTCTATTTACTGAAAGTAAATTAGTTATAAAAATATTGTACTTACAGTTTTTCACAAAAAACACAAATTCACAACACGTAATTTTGCTGTAGCATCCGACACGCGTGGAGTCACTTTGAAATTCTATGGCGCACTGGCGATTAGTTGCGACGATCGTTCTATCGGGACGCGTTTGAATTTGCATACATTTTTCTATGGAGAATTTACGTAAAACATATCTAGATTTTAGGGCTTTAAAAGGGGAAGTCTTTGTTTGTAAAGGTACAAAAAAAAGTACATGGTTATATTTATTGGCTTTTTCAGTGTTCAAAAAGTGTTTCTTTTTATCAATTTGTGTTGATTTATTGGGTTAAATCTGAAAAATACGAAGGCAGGTTTTCGAATTTTTTCTCAATTTTGTGCGTTTGTTGACGTTTATTATATAACAACTACAGGGTTTTAAGAGTTAAAATTAGCACTAACATCATTTTTGGTCTTTCATTTTAATATATACAAATTATCGTTGTTATTAATCATATGTAAATAGGTTAAATATGAAAAATCGTAACACTCTTTTCGGTGATTTTCACGATCTGGGCCCTTAAAGACTGTATGATGTAGTTAAGTAAAGCAATTGTCTTTTTTTATGACATGACCTTTATTTTGTAACTTGATGTTATTCACAATACGTCATATAACTGGTAAATACTTTAATTTCACTTAAAGATACTCGTACATACCTACATAATTATACGAGTACTTACATTATGAACAAAGTAACTTGTACTTATTCCAGTAATATATTAGGTACCTAAAAATCGGAAATTTTCGTGATAATCAGTGGAATAAGTGTACAAGTGAGTTTTTTCTTACTACCAATGGCTATAGGCATAGAATAGTATAAGAAATATTTGTGAGGGTTTAACGAAGTCTCGATACCCCTAGATATATATCTGTTCTGTTCAAGACCTAGCATAATTTAACGTATATTTAATAAGACGCATGGATGACAAGTTCTTCGGGGAGACCTAGGCCGTTGTCGGTGAACTCAGTTAGCGAGACACTCGTTTTATCGTACTATTGCACTGTTATGCTATTAAATAAGTGGGTTATATTTAACTGCTAATCAAAAACCTTCGTTTTGAACTAAAAAAAATCCCCTTCATTACCAGAAATACTGATTGCATAGCAAATAATTACCTCAAAATATATTAATTTTGGGTTGAACGACATTGGTCAAATTTGATATTCGTCAAATCAGCATTTCGTCCAATGTGACAATTTCGACGAACTACAGCTTTGACCATTGTCATATTGGACGAAATGCCGATTTGACGAATATCAGATTTGACCAATGTCGTTCAACCCTTAATTTTGGCAGCAATTTAAGTTCGTGACACATTAATTTTAAAAATACTAAGCTAATCTTAACCTATCCTAGTCGGAATGACCAACGACCATTTTTAGGTTAAAAAAAAATACCACATACGTAAAAAAAATTACCAAGTCGGGAAGACTTTAGTAGCTTTTGCTCTGCAATCAGTATATTTTGATGCAAATCATATTTTTTGTTATCAAAATATACTATTATTATTACGTTAAATGTTATTTAACGAGGGGCTCGTGGTCTAGTGGTAACCGACAATGTTAAAACATTGCAAAGGTTAAGCAACATCGTCTCAGGCCGGTCTTACGATGGGTGACCATTTCGTAAGACATTGAGACCCCTCCGTGCCTTGGAAAGCACGTTAAGCCGTCGGTCCCGGTTGTCATACTAACATCTATGGCAGTCGTTAGGGGTAGTTGGAGCCCTAAATCAAAAATCCGACATGTCTAACTACAGGACTTCGATATCGCCCATGGGTTGTGAAGGTCAGATGGCAGTCGCTTCACGGAAAATATCGAAGTTCAGCCGAATCGCAGTTAGATTTGAAAGCCGACCCCAACTGAGTTGGGAAAAGGCTCGGTGAATGATGTTATTAACGTAGGTACAAAAATAGGATTTGCGTATCAAAGTATACTGATCAATAGTGTATTGTATTTTTGTAATTTTCAAATGCGTCAAATACTCGAGAATCCGGCAGCGAGTAGGTATCTACTTTAGTTTATTGGTTCATAGCGTACCTACCTATAGATTACATCCTACACACAAAGTAGTGTCACCATCAAGCAGTAATCACCATTGAGAAACTATTAGGTACGGTAGGTTGAACTAAAAAGTACTTAGGCAATGATGCATTGCGTTAGAACCAGTGGTTAGTGACACTGCGTAACGGTAATACTGGACGCGGTGGTCGTGGGTTCGAGTCCCACTCAAGACAAAAGTTTGTGTGATGAGCACGAAGATTTATTCTGTGCCAGGATGTGTTTTTTCTATAAATGTGTGCATGTATTTTAGAAGTAAATTATGTTTATCACGTATCTGGATCCTATCACACAAGCTTAATATTACGGTTTTATTAACATTGTTTTTGCCGCTTTTTGGTCCCAAACTGCCGCTTTGGAAACACTTAAAGATTTCATTGACTAACAAACATTAAGTTATCCCGAAACGCAATCTTAATTAACCGCAAGGTGGTATTTTGGTTAGATTATTTGGAAATTAACATAAAAGTTTTTTTTTGCTAAGTAAGTTAACCGGATCTTTTGTGAAAGATTGCTGGTTTTGTCACGCTTGAGATCCTCATTGGGCCATTGGTCTAAATTACCCAAATGCAGATAACTACCGATTGTATCAGACCACATCGGGTAAAAGTATGTCACAACCTTGACAGAGGCACACTGAGCATTACAGTGACATTGAAATATATCCTTGAAATTCAAGATAATTTTTGAAGACTGAGGAATATCTTGATTTCTCAAACTTATTCAGCCTTTTTAATAGCTTTTATACTTTGCAATTGATGAGACATTATTTGTCTGTAATTTGTAAGTTGATTTTTATAAGTATCTTTAAATTTTAAGCTTCTTATCGAGATCGAAAGTCGATGGTACAAAAAGATTCTCGAAAGGAGACCGTGTAGGTACCTGGCAAGCACAGTGCGGAACAGCTACCTCAGATCGAACAAAGACCTAGTGAAAAGCGCTGGGTCTTGTTGGACGCAGGTGGCAATTGACTGGTCAAACTAATGCTAATCGTGGAGCTCTATGTTAGCAAGCCTATGAATGTACCTCCAGCGATGCAGGCACGATTGTAGAGGACTACACTACATAATCCGTCAATCAGTAATTTTAATCTACCAATGACGATTTTATTACCAATCCGTTGCATTAAACTAGTCAGTAAAATTGCATTATGTCCATTATGTATTGTGAAATGACTTCAAATTACTGAAATGGGACCAAATAATTGTCGGAATGCGACCAAATTGAAATGAAACTTGGAAAATAGTAACTTTCATTTAAAAAATATATACGTATTTCAAAATCGGTTCACCTAGTCGAGAAATATGAGGTAACAAACATAAAAATAAAAAAAACACAAAACAGTCGAATTGAGAACCTCCTCCTTTTTTGGAAGTCGCAGTCGGTTGAAAAAGGAACTGTGAGATTAATACGTTTACGTTATCTACGCGCTATGACACTTTAAACATGTGTGACCGCGTCGTACGTACGTACGTGCGTACGTCGTATTGCATGGGAACACGCGAATAGTGTGAGTGTTTTTAAAAGCAATTTCGAACAAATAATTATACTTTATATTAATCCTTTGATTATCTGAATACCTACCTAATTAATAATTACCTAATTATTAATTAGGTAGGTATATCTGAATACCTACGTAGGTATTCAGATAATCAAAGGGTCATCAGCACAAAAAATTATATTTATATTAATCCTTTGATTATCTGAATACCTACCTAATTAATAACAAATGATTTTTTATGAACTTGTAGCAAAACAAGATCCGAATGAAGATTTTTCATATAAGTAATGTTCAAAACACACATTATGTCAAAAAAATCCGTATGAATTTATTTCAATGACGGAGCTAAAATCTTATGCATATTATAATATTACCGCAATTTTAATAATTTACACGAAAAAACAAACCGCATCAATTTGTGCTATAATTTTCTGATTCGTCATTTAAATCCATTTGATTACTGAACTCGTGTAAATTACGTAATCAAAGTTTATCCAAAAGTAAGTATCGGGTACCATGACTAAAGGGCTTATGTTATGTTATATTAAACAATGATACAATATGACCTTGTCGTTTTGAATGAAGATTTTATTCTCTTTAAATGACTATTCGAATCAATTAATCAGTACGCCTTCTGTTTATTCGTAATAATCATAGGTGTCGAATGTTTTTCTGGACTTGGATTTTTGCGGAGCGCGTGTCTAGAACCGCCTTTTAGTTTACCTTAAGGGCCCCATATACGTTACGATCCGTCGCTTCAGACCGATCGAAACGACGGATCTGTAATATATGTTAAGGGCCACATATTCAGTACGATTCATCGTTACGATCCGTCGCTTTAAACCGATCGAAACGACGGATCTGTAATGTATGTTTCGATCGTTAACGATTTACTTGATCGCAGACGACATCGGAGATCGCAACAAAAACCCATGCAATCATGAATATCGTAACGATACGAACGAGCGTTTCTGTATGCGAATACTAATTTCGCTTTAATAGCCATTTCATAACCCACACTTTTCTAGGTTTTCTTGTTTTCTTATGTAACATAATCAAAGTTACCGCCACAGACGAGAAAAGAAGTTCGTTTTCCATTTTACAGGGCACGTATTGAATTTTAGAGCATGTCTTTATCGTTCCATTTCAAATGAATAAATGATCGATCGTAACGACCAATCACTTCGTGTATGAGCGGCAACACTACATATCAGTCGTTTCGATCGGTCTTAAGAGGCGAGATGAATCGTACCATATATATGGGGCGTTTTACTTTAAACGCTCAATTGCAATACCGACCAACGTTTCCTTGTCCCGCACCACGAACTAGTTCTGAGTAACTAGTTCTGCTGTGCGGGAAAAATCAAGATTGCTTTCGATGAAAATCAATGGAGCCATGTTTTTAAAAAAAGAAGACGAAGAATGTTTTTCTATTCAAAATAATCATGTTCAATCAACGCAACAACGTTGTAACGTCTAGCTAAAGGTGTTACATTGCTTGATTTTGTTAGGAACGGAAGCCTCCACTTTGGCCTTCTTTTTGTAATTCCGCGGCCCAATGCCGCGGCCGCTCTTATGTCTGTTGCCGGGCGTCTCTGGTACATACGCAGAAGGTATTTCCAGTGGCGCCCGGCGGACTTTGACCACCTGTGTGGTCTCTACGGGGGTTTGGTCGGGATGAGAATCCCGCGTCGTTGGGATAGGGTTTTATCCCGCGTCTGTGAGTGAATCTTGGGGGTAGATGAGTCTGCGGCGCCCCTGCCGCTGACTTCGGAACTCGGCAGGGAGGGTACGCTCCCTCTCCCTCTCGGCCGCTTCTTTCACGAGCATGACCTGCTCGCAGAAGGACACGGCTGCGTTCCATCCACTCCCGCTGGAGACCATGGCTTGAAGCATGGTCTCCAGCGAGAGGGTATCCACGCTAAGCACTCCACCAACGTGTGGAGTGCGGTTCCACTTTAGGCCTATTTTACCTAGTGTGAGAGCTTTTTCCAAATAAAATTACCTTATTAATATGTTCACAGAAAATGTTTGTTTTCTTACTATGATAAGTTTATGTTGTTTGTTTTGGAGTTTGGTTGTTATCTATGTATTATGTATGTATTTAGAAATATATAAGTAAGTATGTTTTTCAGTTGTCTAGATCCTATAGCACAAGCTTATAGCTTAGTTTGGGCAGATGACTAGAAATCTACAGAATATAAGTATGTTTAGAAGTTGTTTAAATCCCATAGCACAACCTTATGGCTTAGTTTGAGGTAGATGACGTTGTGTGAGAACGTCCAAAATATTTATTAAAATTATTATACCGATTTTAGGGTCCAGCAGTGGTCTGATAATAATTATATTATACTATAGTCATGGGGTCCGAGTGCTCGCCGCCTTTATAGAGACATTGCTAAACGCTTAATCGATGCTTCTCAGGACCAGAAGGCTGGCTCTTTTCTGGCCCGAAGAATAAGTATCGCCATCCAACGTGGCAACACAGCCAGCATTCTGGGTACCAGTCGGCAATGACGCGGAGGATTTTTTAAACGATATTTTGTAATGTAAGTATTTTTTGTATATAATTATGTATTTTGTAATTCTTATTGTAAATTTTACATTATTTGCGAAATAATTACTTATACTAATTATAATAATATAGTAACAATGATATGAAGCAAACCATTTCAAACATATAATTAAGTAGGTAGGTTACTTAGGTATTAGATTTTTAAAGACTGAGTCGATTTTTTTTAAATTTATTTGTGAAGTAAAGATACTTAGTAGGTACTTTTCTTGGATTTGATTATTTGATGCATATATTTATATATGCATTATTATTTATATTTCACACATAGATTTTATTGTACATAAGTCTTTTATGCCAGAGTTAATATTGGTTTACCTATGGATATGTCAATATTGATTTAGTCATCGTTAATAGCTGTTTAGTCTTCTTCTGACAATAAGATTTTCTCAATTATGCGTATTTAACTATTACAAGTACATACTTATGTAGTGCAGGTTAAAGAAGTATAAATATTTAAGTACCTACTTTTAATGTTGAAACTCAAATAAAGTGGCTTTTAGGGTTCCGTACTCAAAGGGTAAAACAGGAACGCTCTTACTATCACTCCACTGTCCCCGTGAGGCTTTTTATTCAAAACCGCGACCTCAAGCTGCAGCCGCACCTACGTCCATTGCCGTTGCGCCTTTGGTAAGCACTTGAATTTTCCAGTACTCGTGAAGCTGTATCTCGTGAACCGTGATAGTTAGAAAGTTGAAATTTCCACAGATGATGTATTTTTTTGCGTCTTTAACAACAAATACTAAAAAACAGAATATAATATTTAAGGGGGCTCCCATACAACAAACTTAAATTTTTTTTTGCCGTTTTGGTTCGATACCCTTTGTGGACAAGTGCGACTCGCTCGGTTTTTTTAAATATTAGTATAGATAAGTCAAAGTAAAAAGGTACACAGCTAGATAGCGCTGTGTTATAAATGACCTAAATATTTAAATCCCTATTGATGAAATCTAGAAAGTAGTTTTAATTGTGAAATAGGTAACAAAGTAACAAGTAATATATGTTTTAGGGTACCGTACCTCACAAGGATAAAAACGGACTCTTTATAGGATCCCTTTGTGTCTGTCTGTCAAGACCCTTTTTCTCAGGACGTAGGTATCAAGCTGAAATTCACATCAAATATCTACTGACGTCTTTTGTGTTTTGGAGCTGTATAAAATCAAACTTCTAAGCTAATGCAATTAAAAGATTACCTAAGTACACCCATGCTGCCATATTTCGACCTCGCAAGAGAATCAAACCTAAAGGGTAACTCCCCGTGAACTTAAAATCTTGAAATTTGGTACGAAGCAACGTCTTATAGCACAGATACAGGAAAAAATTAGAAAAGCATAAATTTTTAGGTTTGCGTCGATCCTTCGATGCGTGAATCCGACTCACACTTGACCGGTTTTTTGTCCTGTTTAGTATGCTTATGGTGAAAACGGAACCGCGGGCATCAATAGTATTATAAAATATTAAAAACATTGGTTAGGTAGGTACCTAACAGACACTTTGGTTTTATTTAAATATTTTTTTTTAATTTTGTTTTTATATCATAACAATTGAAGGGCACAGGAAAAAAAGGAGCTCATTAACATTTTTACCCTTTTTGAATTAACTGTACCATTTACTTTATAATTCTTTGGCAAATCAGAGCACTTTATTTGAAACATAATAAAAGAGGCAAATTATACAATAAAAGTTCATTTTTAAAAATCCAAGTTTTGATAAAAGTAGTAAAAAGTAAAAAGGTAGATAAAAGTAGTAAAAAGGTGCTAATTGTATATGAAACCACGCTAGAATTGCAACGTTTGTAACAAAGAACGCGCCCATAGTCCGCCATCTTAATTTTTGTGTCATATAATTGTCAGCTGTCAGTTAACTGACAGCTGACAATTACATGAGCAGTGAGTTGAGTACAATTATATGAGCTTGCTTGCTTAAGCGTGCTTGTAAAAAAATTACGTTGTGTACGTAGTGCATTAAATTTTTGGTTGTTTATTTTAAAATGAGCAATAATAATAGTGGTTGTGATGAAAATTACGTTTATAAGACTACTAAAAAGAGAAAATAATATTTTTATCTTTATCTTTTGTTTAATATTTTATCTTTTTATTATTATTTTGTTGTCCTTTTAACCCTGCGAAAAATAATGCTATTAAATTTTAAAAGTTTTTAACATCTTACATTACATTACATTACATTACTTTGTCATGGATTTTCGCCAAGTAACGCCTGTTTCTATCCAATATTTATTATTATTTTATTTTATTTTATCTTTTTTAAGCACTATTGTGACAATGAGCTCCTTCTTTTCACTTACATTTTAGAGTTAGGAAGTTAAAGTTCAAATTATTATTTATTTACCAATCCTATGTCATAAAATTACATTCTACGAGTATTATGTTAAATATACACTGTTCCTATAATATATAGGTACAAATCAAATTCCAATTGAGGTGTAAGTGTAGAAACTGAAAGGAGTATGTTCAAAAGCCGTTTCTTTTTTAAAAACCTAAATAAAAATTGCATGGCTACCTAAGTAAATTGATAAATCATATAATATTTTTTTAACAATCTTTTAATTCACTCGAACAAAATCGTATGTGGGGTTTAAACTTTGATAATAATTCGTGGTGTAATCGTTTTTAATTGTCTTCTTACTCAAATGCACTATGTCGGACCGGATGTCATGAATCAAATTCATAGACAAAGATCATAAGAGTATCGGATCGAATGATATGCAGAGGTGATGCAGTTCTTACTAAACTTGTTGAAAATATTACTATCGACACTCAGACTAAAAGAATAACATAGACGGAACGAATAGAACTAGCGAGTGAAGCCGCCAATGATACTATATAGCAATGGGATACCATCAGTGTTGCCGCTTTAGCGACTTTGTCGCTAGATCTAGCGGATTTTTGATGGGCTTAGAGACTATTTATTACCATCTAGCGACTTAATTTTTTTTAGCGACTTCTAACGATTTCTTGTATACAAAGCTACCTTAGAAGAAATGAAACATTTTTTTCAATAATGTAATAACAAAAATATTTTAGTGAAAATCTAAATGTAGTTACTAGTAACACCACGAATGACTATTGGTTTCTTGGGGAATCCCCTGCTAGAGAACATATTCTATCTAGTGGTTCGATGCCTCTCACTCTACCAAACAAAGTCTCAAATATCGGTTTATCTGCCATTAATATTCATAACCATTGTTTAAAGAAAGATACGAGGACTATTGGCAAACCTATTTGAAAAACAAACTAAACTTGCGTTTTGTACTTCGTAAAATAGTGAATATTATGATCAAGTTGTTATTATACCAAATTCGTAGAAATGGATATTCCTATAAGAAAGAAAACATGCTCAGAAATATAGACCAGAATGGGAGAAGCAAGACGAAGTTAAAATGTGGTTAAAACCTGTTTTTACCGGTCAAACGAAAGCCTTTTGCTCGTTTTGCCATAGCGAAATATTTACCTTACTCTATGCGAAATATTCGCCAAATTAAATGATTTAAGTAAACACGCTGATACTAAGAAACACAAACAAAAATGTGAAATGAAAAAATCAACAATTTGTTTTACTCCAGCTTCAAGGACGAATAAATATACTCAAAAAGCTGAAAGTAAGCTCGCTTTATTTGTAGCAGAGTACAGTGCCATTTCTCAAGTAGACCATCTGGTTGAATAGTGCAAAGAGGTGTTCGTGGATTCAAAATTTGCTGACATAAAAATTACCACATTCCAACGCAGAAGAGGAACGATTGTTCAGTCAAATGAATACAATAAAAAACATATTGAGGAACAGACTGGCTTCAACCACCATTCTTCTTATAAGGAATCAGCTTAAAATTTTAAAACATAATTGCCATAGGTATGTTCTGCCAGATGATATCCTGACAAAAATCACAACAAGCCTTAAAAAACCAACTGCTTCAGTAGCACCTTCCACGTCAGCTTTTTTAGTGGAACCATCAACTTCTGCTGTTTCAAGACAGTTGGAAGTGGTCGAAGTCGAAATTGACGCAATAGATGACGAAATTTTTGATTGCTTGAACCTTTAGTCTCCGTTTTTCTTTTCTTTTTTGCCGATATAGTTATGACTGATATGAATAAATGCGTGATTATCCAAATTTGCATTAATTTATACTACAATTCTTACCACTGAATAAATTGAAATATTTAGCGACTTCTAGCGGATTTTTTAAATACAGTTTTTTCAATATCTAGGGACTTTTACATCGAGATCTGGAGACTTTATTTTATTTGAAACGGCAACACTGGATACCATTTCGCTCGCCACTCCTTTGTGAGCAGCGAGTGTGTGCGCACGTGCGATCACGGTTGAACAAAATATTATAAATATGCTGTATTGTGTGGTGAAAAGGTGTAAAAACACTTCAATTATTCATAGAAAGAATGCTGGATTATCGTTTCATAAGTAATTAACTATTTCTTATTAGATTTCATAACATTTTTCTAAATATTTTAGTTGCACAAACTAGGAACACAAAACCTCCGCCATATCATACAGAGTTGCCATAATTTTTTCATCATTTCCACAAAATATTTAGCAGTATTTATGGGAATTTATAAAGTACTGAGTAAATAATTGCAGATAACATTTACTATAACAAATATTAATTTTCCATATGTCCACTATATAGAGATTTTTAGGAGATTTTTTCATTTGCTGGCAACATTACGCACACGCCGTTAGTGGTATCGGTACACGGAAATCGGAGTCACACGCACACATTGAAAGTGCCATTTGGCTTCACGTGTTTATTCTACATGTTAACATGTTCCGTCTATGTTATTCTTTTAGTCTGAGTATCGACATTTTGAAATTCTGTTTTTTTTTGTAAGAAAACTACAGATTGAAAGTATCTAAACGTATGTTTTTTCATAAAGCAAATTGAATAACAGACTCAATTTCAATTCATTGTCAATTTACTAGTTTTATATAATTTTATATATATTTACGTAAAGTCCAGGCTGAGTTGACAAATAATAAAATACAATTAAATCAAAAGTCAAAACAAATGTCCTATTGACAATATGGTATTTTTTAGAAATTCTCTTAATCTTAGATTATTAATTCTAAATTATTATAAAATCTAAGGGATAAATATGTAATGTTTCTTGTAGAAATTCATAGACATTGGTGATTAATATCGTATTTTAGTATTGTAGTTTCAAGCGATGGTTACAAAACACTATTCGACTCGTTGTTTTTGTCCATATTATGCAAAATATTCCTAAGAGATAGGAGTATGACTGAAGACCTTGCTATGGACTACTATGGAGTATCAAAAGCGATAACGTCGACACCAAGATTCAACACTACATTTTTCAGTGACACCAAAATTTACCTTGATGAATTATTCTTGGATGATTGCAATAAGTAGATCTTAAATGCATTGGTTTACATTTAATGTTACACTGAGAACAAAACGAAGCAGTGCGCTGTGGTCATTATACCTGCCGAGTTACCTAGTTCCTACTAGGTAACTCGGTAGGTATGTAAGTTGGTGTCGGTAGGTGTGTCGGGCAGTAGATGTAAAAGTCAATAGGAAGGAGGAATATTGTTATAGATAGACTGTTATGATTTAATTTTTTAAATAATAAATTGCGTAAAATTCCTTTTAATTACTACTTTTACTTAAATATATTTTCTATGTATATTGTGTGTATGTACCTATTTAGAAATAAATATACCTACCTATGTATGTTTATCAGTTATCTAGATTCTAGATAGGTACGTGATTTTGTGTAAAATATGTGGTTGATTGGTTATAAGTACCTAATACAAGCTTAGGCTAGATGACGTTGTGTGAGAATGTCTAAAATAAATATTTATATCTAAGGGCATACAGAGGCATGTGTACATCCACTTTCACCAGGGGCGTATAATACATGCCCTTTATTTGCCAGTATCTTGTCCTTTGATCGGCAGGTGCATCACTTACAAGTGGGTATACCCAATGATGTGGCCGCCCCATTGTCAGGGTTATTTATAAGTGTGTTGGAACTATTACTTCTAGCTTATTGGAATTAAATCCATGTTCAACCATGTAACAATTAGCACTTTTTGGACAAAATTGATTTGACGGATTGATGGACATTTGCTTCAAAACTAACCTCTAATTTTAACGGCAAAACGAAGAATGAGAGAAAACCTCACAAAATAACAGAATATTTTTTATTTCCTATGAAAGTACGATATCAATCCAATTTAATATCCGATTTTCGCTGTCATACAAAATTCTTTGTTACGAAACGGCGGTCTATTGCAAAATGAACAATCTCATTTTAGATTTAATTCTTTAATTACCCGAAACAATCAAAATGAGCTTCTTTTTTTCCTGTGCCCTTCAATTAAATTTTATATTATATATTACTATGTCATTAAGCTACCTAATCTCCAACTACTCTTGTATGTACTCGTACTATACACATAATCATAATACAAAAAAAACCGGTTTTCTAAAATATTTTTGGTTAATTATCCAATAATTGTTAATTTTTTTTTAGCGTCCGTGTGGCAGGATAAAGTTATTAAGAACTTATTATTATTATTTCCAACGAGGACGCTGGCAGCCGGACGAACGATCCACCCGCGACTTCTGCGGACCATTTCGTCCATTTCCCCAGTTCTGCTTCCGTGGCGCAGTGGTATGAGTATGCGACTGCCGTCCCTGAGGTTCGATTCTGGGTCGAATCAAATTAACTGTGCGATCCACAAACGTTTGTTACGGAGTTTGTGTATTTTCTATGTATATTATGTATGTATTAAGAAATATATAAGTATGTTTATCAGTCGTCTAGATCCCATAGCATAAGCTTATATTGGCTTAATTTGGGCTAGATGACGTCGTGTGAGAATGTCCAAAATTATTTATTTATTTCCCCAGTTCCCCCTTGGGGAGAGTGTGGTTGATCCAACTCTCACGGCCGCCCCCCGTCGAATCTTCCCGTGTCCTTAATAAATCTTATCATCTGTTACAGTGTCAGATTGCTAATGTCTTCCTCGTTTAGTCTGTCCGACCCCTAAGTACTTATTACTTACGTACCTACATCGCAGATACAAAGAAATGGGGCCGTTGGCCGTACTCTATTACGGCTATTTCCCTAGCGACTATCATTTACATAAAATTTTCAAAAGATTAATGTCGATTAACGGCCGTTAGACACAGCGTCTGTCAACTGTGTACGAACCTAGGTAGGTACTCATTGGAGTAGGTACACTAAAGAGTTTAGAGTGTAATTATTTTGCAGACACGATAATTTTCTCTTAAATTTTTAATAACAATATTATAAATCCCTTTACATTTCTATCACTACATAATTATAAAACAAAGTCCTCAGCAACGTCTGTTTGTACACTCAAAAACTACAGCACTAATTTTCATGCTACTTTCACTAGTGGATAGAGCGGTTCTTATGGAAGGTTTTAGTATAAAAATTTAAGGGGGCAAAGCCTCAGGCGTCAGCTAGTTAAGTATATGTAAATAAAAATGAATGTGGCTATAATCAAAACTGGAGAACGGCTGGTACAAAAAAATCCTGAAATCCCAATGGTATTTACTACATACTTTTAAACAAGCTGTCCCGGCAAACAACGTAAAGTGTCAAATTAAAAAAAACACAAATTTTCGAAACTTCCCTGAACTTCTACAATTCATTTAAGACCAAAATTAGCCAAATCGGTTTAGCCGTTCCCGAACTAGCGAGACAAACGAACGGCAATCGGCGATAATTTTATTTCTACAGATTTTATAACAATCGCAACAAAAAAAGGCCTTAATAGAGAACGGCCCCATTCTGTTGTACCCTAATATATGATGGGGCATCTCTGTAGTAGTCTCGTATTCTTTATCAGAGGCTAGGTGTGTGGATATCTGATTTAAATTATACACCCACATTTTGTTTACTTTCCGCCGGCTGGGGTTATCCGGAGTACCCAGGACTCTAGGCAATGGAAGATGGGCGACCGTGGCCGTAGCCGAGGAGTAAACACAGCCAGTAAAGTTAGCTTGGAAGATTTTGGTTCTATACTGTAACTGATACTTTAATACCCTCATTCCAATTATAATGAGAACACCAAAAAAATGAAATAAGTAAATCATGAATTCCGGGTTTTGTTAATTCGTTACAACGGTAAAATTTTTAGTAACACAAAAAAAAATCTATCATAAAGGCTAAAGACTTAAAATAAACTTACATAAATTGCACGCAGCCGAACAAATCACAGGTTTATAAAGATTTCGCAAGTTTTGCGGCAAAGGCTACTAAGATAAATATCGCGTCGGCCGAGCTTCGAGTATTGGTTAGCACTGAGTCGCACACACCTCTTTCTGCAATCGTATTGAGAAATGCAACAACCTACGTAATGTAGGTGACTAGTTGAGCTAACCAAACACTTAACTATGTAGGTACTTACATGATGAAAGACTGTTAAGTGATGATTTTGTAGATGTTGTTGGTCTTTGACATTGAAGACAGTTTTTGTTTAGGTCTTGACAACAGACCTTGTTAAAAAAACCGGCCAAGTGCGTGTCACGCCACGCATAATATAGGGTTCCGTGGTTACCAATTATAGGCTCTATAACTCCTAAACTTAGAGAGACTTATTTTGGGATTCATTGTTGATTATACTTTAAATAAACTTTGTTATTACGACTGGAACTCTGCCGCGCTAACTAAAAGTACAAAAACCCATTTGTAGATTTGCAAAAAAACGCGCTCAAAGCTTTGAACTTTGTTCCTTGTTGTTGGGGGTAAAAACCCAATTACTAAGGCTTCGCTGTCCGCTGTCCATCCGTCTGTCGATCTGTCACCGGGCTGTATAACTAAGCAAACAAACCGTTGAAATGTCAATCAGTTAGGTTGCAGATCGCGTTTCAGACAAATGATTTACCTACTTATAAATTGTAATAGTATTATTAGCATAATTTTAATTTTATTTTCAATTTAATTTAGTTTTAATTTTAATTTAATTTTTTATTTTTATTAGCATTATTATTAAATACGTGCGTGTTAATTATAGCAAAAATCTAAATGAGTAGTCACTTGTAGCAGAGAGTAGGTTTTATTTTTCTTATATTTTAGAGGTTATTTAAATACCTACTAATCCTCCACACTCGTACAGTCACGTACCCTGTGTCAGATGAATAGGGAATGGTGATACTCCGTTTATACTTTGCCTCGTATCTCGCCTCGCGGCTTTCGCCTCTTGCACGAGAGTGTGAATGGAGTAGAGAGTACAGAAAGCCATACCACAGATAAAACACTTACCATGACTCTATGATCAATAAATTTGATAATTGAAGTCTATTGTCAATTACCTATAGCAAGAACATATACTAAACCGCAGCGCAGGTCCAAAATTCGTTGCTTTGTGGACAAGAATCATAAATAAACAAAGTTATAAACTATTGACTGCCTCGGTGACGCAGTGGTATGAGTATGCGACTGCCGTCCCTGAGGTCCCAAGGAGCCTAGGAGGAATCAAATTATTTGTGTGATCCACAAATGTTTGTTTCGGAGTTTGGGTGTGTTCTATGTATAACTAGCTGACCCCGCGAACTTCGTACCACCTAACAGTCAATGAATGTCGTGTTACGTTTTAGCTGAACTAATTTGGGCTTTGATGAACGTAAAACAATGATACAAAATAATATATTTATTTAGATAGAAACAAAAAAGTATTTTATTATGATGAATGGTGATGAAAACATACATGCAGAATGAGAATAAAAAAAAATAAAAAATAATAATTAAGTACTTCAAACTCATGTCAGAAAAAAATGATTAAAAACTATGTTGTGCAGATTGGAAAAAAAATATAAAACTCGGATTAATTCATTAATAAGATTTTCATTCAAGCACTTTGTGGTAAACGACATTCTTTGTTTTTTGGTCAGGCGCAAGAACATTCTGGGACGAAGAAGAGGACCCTCGAGGAGAAGGGGGGGCCGCCGCGCGACCGTAGCACCAGCTGCTCCGGGTGGGGGTCCCTCCTCTCCAGTGATTCGGAGGAGGAGGTGCCGGTGAAGACGGTGCGTACGCGTCTAGACGCGTACAGAAGGCGGCCGCCAACTCCTCCTCCGTCCTCGGTCCAACTGTCCCAGCGAAGTCGCCGGGAAATCGGTGGGCCGCCCGCGCGGGAGCTTATGAGCGTTTTTGCCCGCATGAACGCGGCCATGCGGGGCAACAGGAACGTGGCGGGGAGGAAGAAGATTGTGGCTTCACTGGTGGATGAAGCCCAATCTTCCCTCAACAAGCTCCTCGCGCGGAGCGTCACCAAGGAGGAGGCGAGGCTCCGGAAGCAGGTGACGAGCCTGGAGGCGGAGCTCGCTGCTTCCAGGAAGCAGATGGATGACCTGTGGCGGGAGGTCGCTGACTTGACCAAGGTGGTCAAGGCGCCTCCCGGTCCCATGCTGCCGCCTCCTCCTCCGACGGCTGGACCAGCGCCGAAGACGGCGCCACCCACGGCGCCCACCACGGCGCCCACCAAGGCGCCCGCCACGGCGCCAACCACGGCGTCCACCAAGGCGCCCACCAAGGCGCCCACTAAGGCGCCCACCATGGCGCCCACCACGGCGCCCAACACGGCGCCCGGATCGCCGCCACAGCCTGTGCCGACTATGGTACAGGTCCTGACGGCGATCGAGAGGCGCCTCGCCGTCCTGGAGGACCGGGCGTACCGCCCTCCGCTAGCACGTCCCGCGTTCTCATACGCGGCGGCTGTTGGCGGTTCTCCCGCTCCAGGACCAAGCGGCACACCCGCTGTCCACCGCCCCGCTCCGCCCCAGTCCGCTCCAGCGTACCGGTTGCCGGCCGAGACCGCGGCCCAGGCGCGGAAGGCGAAGGGGCGCGGCAAGAAGAGCGGCACCCCTGCCGCCTCCTCTTCCTCTAACGCTCCCGCTGCTCCTTTACATCCCTCCGGACGGGAGGGATGGGAGGTAGTGGGGGCCAAGAAGAGGAAGACGAAGGCCGCCAAGAAAGCGGCCAAGAAAGTGGCCAAAGCCGCCGCGGCGAAGGCGCCGAAGAGGCCCCGCGCTCCTCGCTCCACAGCCGTCGTCCTTACGGTGACGACGGAGGGTGTGGAGAGGGGTGTGGGGTACGCTGATGTCCTGAGGACCGTGAAGTCCTCAGTCAACCTCTCAGCCCTCGATATCCAGGGGGGTCTCCGGTGCAAGACGACACGCACCGGGGCTCGCCTCCTCGAGGTCTCCGGCGCCTCCAGCGGCCCTAAAGCTGACGCCCTAGCAGCGCAGCTTAGGGACGCGCTGGACGCAGAAGCCGTCCGCGTCACCAGGCCCACCAAATGCGCTGCATTGCGCATCACGGGTCTGGATGACGCGGCCACGACGGAGGAAGTAATCTCCGCCGTCGTGGAGGCGGGCGGCTGCCCCCGTGACCAGGTGAAGGCTGGAGACATCTCCTTCGGCACCACTGGTCATGGGATGACAGTCGTCCAGTGCCCCGTCGCGGCGGCACTGAAAGTGACGGACGGACGAAGCCTCCTCGTAGGGGGCTTCCTAAAGGCGCAGGTGCACCTCCTTCGTGCCCGGGAAACTAGATGTTTCCGGTGCATGGTGGTGGGGCACGTCGGAGTGCAGTGCACAGCGGAAGTCACCGTGGGCGATCGATGCTTCCGCTGCAGCCGGCCCGGTCACAAGGCAAGTGCCTGTGATGCCCCGCCTCGCTGCTTTAGATGCGAGGCGGAGGGCAAAACTGCGGACCACCGGGTCGGCAGCACAACCTGCGCCGCCTCGAGGCCAAAGCCTCGTCCGTCCGCTGAGAGCGGTGGGGGTGCCGCTACTGCACGGCCAGATGTTTCTCGGCGGGATGCTGATATGGACGTCCATTAATGTCTGACGCCCATATCCGCATCCTGCAAGTGAATTTGAACCGCTGCCGCGCTGCTCAGGATCTTCTGTACCAGAGCATCCGGCAGTGGTCCATAAACTTGGCCGTGGTCGCCGAGCCGTACTACGTCCACCCGGGAAGCCCGGTGGACGAGGACGGCTCGGCCTGTTTTATCTTCGGGGGGTCCGCCGCAGACAACTCGCGCCTTGCTATCATTGCAAGGGGCCGCGGGTGTGTTGCGGCGGAATATGATGGGTTGGCAGTCGTGGCCACCTACATCTCGCCGACACTGGACGAGACTCAGTTTGAGCTATGGCTCACTGAGCTCGAAGTCGTCTTCGCTGCGTGCCGTCCTCGCCCTGTCCTGCTCCTGGGAGACTTCAACGCCTGGAGTGAGGCGTGGGGCTCCCGGGAAACCAGGGACAAGGGGAGGCTTCTTGAGGACTGGACCAGAACACGTGGTCTGGAGGTCCTCAACCGGGGGAATGTCGCCACCTTCTGGCGGCGGGGGACCAGCTCGGTCGTGGACGTATCGTTCGCGACCTCTGCCCTCGCCGCCCGTATTACTGGCTGGCACGTGGAGGAGGGTGAGGAGACGCACTCGGACCATCGGTACATCCGATTCGATGTCGTCCCCCCACCTGACCTCCCACAGCCGGTAGAAAATCCCCCGGATCCGCGTTGGGCACTTCACCATCTGGATCGGGAGGCTCTCCTGGAGGCATCCATCGTGCAGGCCTGGATTCCGGCACCGGACCGGCCTGCCGATGTGGATGCCGAGGCGGAGTGGTTCAGGAGAGCCATGTCGCAAATCTGTGATGCGGCGATGCCTAGGGTTACACCCAGACCGGCAAGGAAGCAGGTGTACTGGTGGTCGCCGGAGATTGCACAGCTGCGCGCAGCATGCATCTCCGCCCGCCGCCAGTACACCAGGTTTCGCCGGAGGCATCGCCGCCCAGACGACGCGGCAACCCGAGAGGCGGAGCTTTATCAGGCTTACAGGGAGGCTAAAGGTAATCTCCAGGAGACAATAAAGCGGGCCAAGACGGCGGCCCGCGAGGAGCTCCTGGAGACCCTGCAGCAGAACCCATGGGGGCGCCCGTACCTACAGGTCAGGGAGAAACTCCGACCTAGGGCGCCCCCACTGACCCAGAGTCTCCAGCCGCAGCAGCTGGAGCGGGTCATGGGCTCCCTGTTTCCGACGAGCGCGGAGGAACACGTCCCTCCGCGCATGGCTCCGTCTCTGCCCGACGCGGATAGCATCAGTGAAGACGACGTACCCGAAGTCAGGGTGGGGGAGCTAGGTGCGGCAGTGCTCCGGCTTAAACGCCGGAAAATCACTGCCCCCGGACCCGACGGCATTCCTGGCCGTGCATGGGTCCTGGCCCTCGAAGAACTCGGGCCTCGACTGATGGGGCTCTTTAGCGCATGCCTCGAAAGGGGCCAGTTTCCCAAGGTGTGGAGGACGGGGAAACTGGTCCTGATTCGTAAGGCGGGGCGGCCGGTGGACTCACCGTCCGGATACCGGCCGATCGTGTTGCTCGACGAGGTGTGTAAGCTCTTTGAGCGAATTATCGCGGAACGCCTCGTCGAGCATCTCTCGACGGTGGGGCCAGACCTGGCGGACAACCAGTACGGTTTCCGTCGGGGACGCTCCACCGTGAGCGCGATCATGCGCGTCAAGAGCCTGACGGAGGAAGCAGTCTCACAGGGCAAGGTGGTGGTGGCGGTGTCTCTAGACATCGCCAACGCGTTCAACACCTTGCCATGGAGCTGCGTTAGGGAGGCGCTCGTGTATCACGAAACGCCTCTCTACCTCCGTCGTATTGTCGGGGCCTATCTCTCGGAGAGGGCCATAGCTTTCCCCAGCTGGCTCGGGCCAGCTCGGCGAGATGTGTCGTGCGGTGTTCCGCAGGGGTCGGTCCTGGGGCCGCTTCTGTGGAACATCGGCTACGACTGGGTGCTGCGGGGTGCGTTGCCTGAGGGCGTCGGCGTAACGTGCTACGCCGACGATACCCTCGTCACGGCGCGGGGTGCAACGTACCAGGAGGCAGCACTCAAGGTCACGACGGGTGTTGCTCAAGTCGTGGGTCGGATACGGCGGCTGGGACTGGAGGTGGCCTTGCACAAGTCCGAGGTTCTGTGTTTTCACAGACCTCGGAACGGTCCACCTGAAGGTTCCAGCATAAATGTGGGAGGCGTTAGCATCGGCATCAAGCCCTCGATGAAGTATCTAGGGATCGTACTTGATAGCCGATGGAACTTCGGACCACATTTCCGAAGTTTGGTCCCCAAGGTGACACAGGCATCGGTCGCGCTTTCGCGACTGATGCCCAACCTAAAGGGACCCAACGCTTCCTGCAGGAGACTGTACCTGGGGATCGTGCGGAGTATGGCCCTATACGGGGCTCCCGTATGGGCGGCGCGGTTGACGGCCAACAACTCAACGCTCCTTAACAGACCGTTGAGGACCTTGGCCGTCAAAACAATAAGGGGCTACCGCACGATCTCCGGAGAGGCTGCATGTCTCCTAGCCGGGACCCCTCCATGGGACCTGGAAGCGAGAGCCCTTGCGTCATTGTTCCAATGGCGCAAGGAGGCGCTGGAGCGGGACCACAGGCCTGCGTCTCGAGAAATCGATGACCGGCGGTCCCAACTCCGCCAGGATCTCATGGAGTCATGGAGGGTGCGACTTGAGCAACCCAAGTGGGGTGCCACCATCATCGCGGCGGTGAGACCGATCATGGACGATTGGCTGCAGAGGCAGCATGGTGACCTCACGTATCGTGCGACGCAGATCGTTACCGGGCATGGATGCTTCGGTAGCTATCTGTTTCGCATCCATCGTGAGGTCACACCCCGGTGTCAACACTGCGAGGTTTCCGACGACGACACCGCACTCCACACGTTGGTGGAGTGCTCAGCGTGGGCGAGTCAGCGCCGGGACCTCGTAGTGGGTCTGGGCGTGGATACCCTCTCGCTGGAGACCATGCTTCAAGCCATGGTCTCCAGCGGGAGTAGGTGGAACGCGGCCGTGTCCTTCTGCGAGCAAGTCGTGCTCGCGAAGGAGGCGGCCGAGAGGGAGAGGGAGCGTGCCCTCCCCGCCGAGTTCCGTAGTCAGCGGCGAGGCCGCCGCAGACTCATCTACGCCCAAGACCATCGACCTCCATGATCGGGGCCTGAGGACGGCGGGATCGCCACCCGTCGTCCTTACAGAAGCAGGCTAGAAGGGTTGCGTGCTGCGGGGCCTTTGCCCCATAGCACGCAACCAGATTCACTCATTGACGCGGGATAAAACCCTACCCCAACGACGCGGGATTGTCATCCCGACCCAACCCCCCGCAGAGACCACAGAGGTGGTCAAAGTCCGCCGGGCGCCACTGGAAATACGTTCTGCTTGTAACCAGAGACGCCCGGCAACGGACGTTGAAGCGGCCGCGGCCTTGGTCGCGGAACTAAAAAAAAAAAAAAAAAAAAAAAAAGGCGCAAGAACAAATAAAGCGGATGGTTTGCCGACACGTGAGCATGCCACGTACAATTGACCATGAGAAAAACATGCATTTTCTAGATTGAGGCCACAAATAGTCAAGGATTGGCCCTGTGATTTGTTGATCGTCATGGCGAAGGCAAGACGAATCGGGAATTGAATTCATTTAAACTCAAAGGGCATATCCGTTGGGATCATCGGAATCCTTGGAATAAGAACTTCCTCATCTTTAAATTTTCCTTTAAGTATCGACGCGTGAATCACATTGCGCATCAGTTTTCTTATCACCAAACGCGTTCCATTACACAGTTTTGGTTGGTTTAAATTTCTAAGCATGATGACTACCGAGCCAACTTTAAGTTTTAAATTGTGCGGTGGTAAACCAGGCACATCCAAGGAGTTTAAAAATTAAGTTGGATAATTAGTGGCTTCTTCTTCGTTTGTTACACAGTCGATAGATTTGAATGAATACAGAGTACCTACGATTTGATTTTGAATTATAAAATTGAGGTCATCTACATCTTTATTTTTAGCGGCCAAAATTGCTCGCTCACTTAACTATTTAGTATTTTTGTGGTTAGCAATGATATCCGGGAATACTTCGTTGATAAGCTCGTCTTTTGATGATACGAAATTGCAAAACTTTGTAGGAAATGAAATCAAACCGCTCGATTTGTCAACAGGAACACGGCCATTACCGATAGTCAGCAATTGCTTCGAGAAATCATCAGCAGATAGATCGTTCAACAATGCAACTCTCATATTTACAGACAGTTGAAGTTTCTTTACATATCGCCACAGATTTGATGCTTTGAGGCAAGCGTTTATTTCGTCGGCAGCAGTAGATCTTGGAATGACTGGTAGTGTTTGTCGGAAATCGCCAGATAATAAAATCATTGCACCACCAAAACATCTCGAGTCATTGCGCAGATCTTTTAATGTTCGGTCTAGTGCCTCCAATGCGCGTTTGTGCGCCATTGTGCATTCGTCCCATATGATGATTTTTGATGCTACTAAAACTTTGGCCATTGCGGAGTGTTTCGAAATGTTACATGTCGGTTGTTCAGTAGTTTGAAGGTTTAATGGCAATTTTACCGCTGAGTGAGCCGTACGGCATCCGTCTAACAATGTGGCCGCTATTCCAGAAGAAGCAATTGCTACCGCAATTTCGGATCTCGCACGTACAGTGGCCAAAATCAATGACATGAGGAATGTCTTCCCAGTTCCACCGGGGGCATCCAAAAAAAATAAGACGCCATTTCCATCATCAATTGCATTAATCAGTGTATCATAGACTTCCCTCTGCTTAGGATTCAACAGAGGTACATTCGTTTGAACTTATTGGATTAGTTCATGTGGATCATATTCACGTTCACGTTCCAATTCTCTATTAAATGCGTCATTCATTCCGTGATCTGGCGCTGGCATTCCTAACCTAACTAACAAACTGCCGCACATGAGGTAACACATATCTTCGATCAAGAGCAAAGTCTGGTTATGGATCTCCTCATTCACCTCAAGATCGGAATTTCTTGAGCTGACGCGAATTCGATGTAAAATATCTTCTGACATGTTATCTTTGTATTTGTTCCACAGGTCACGTGGGTTCGATGGGAAGCATGTTGAAATGATGATAGCAAATAATGTGCGTATCTGACTTGGAGATGCAGAAATAATTGCTTCAGCGATTGTCGTGTCCCAATGAGTATCGTTTTCAAGCAAATTTAGCTCTTGACATGCTGCACGAAATGTGGGGCACACGATACCATTAACAGTTCGTAGTGATTCAAATGATGTTGGCCGTCGAACATGTACCAGCAACAACCGCAAATAGAAACATTCATCATTCTTCGGATGAACTGTGTAAATACGACCAAGAGCATCAGTAGAACGCATATCTGGATGACCAGAAACTGCATCGCCTTGCTTCCGACGTTGAAATTTCTTCGATGTAGCGTTCCAAGTGTAATAACGTGGCATTTCTGAGTAAAGCAAAGTTCGTGCGAACGGATCGCTTTGACAAATCGCAAAGAAACTGGTCAGTGTTGTCGCTGGAGGTGTTTCGGCACGTTGAGCAGCATTCGACGCTGTGAAATATACTCTCTGACCGTTCTCTAGATGCACCCCCAAATGTAAAACAGTGGGATGACGTTCGTGAATAGGGAATGAAAATATACGCCAAATTGCTTCATTGCAGTTCACATATCTACCAACTTGATAGCGCGTGATTTCATCGTTGGTATTGGATGTTTGGATACCAAAAACCGCCATGTCGCTCCCTTTCGTGACATATTTGCAAATGTATTTAATTGACTTGACCGAATTGCATTACTCAACATTACAATGTGCTTTGAATGTTTTGGAAAGAAGTGGCGAATATGGAACAATCCAACTGTTGTCAACTACGAAATCGTTTCCTTTCACTTTAGTTGTGATAGTTCTACCATTATCATCGGGCGATCGACGCCGATACAATGGATAACCATCGTTGCCTGTAATGGTCTCTGCCGTCAATTTTCGTGGATACCGTTTGGAACACTTGCCGTCGACCATGCACGGTGATTGTGGGTTGATAATGCCACACGGTCCATTAATCATATTCGTGACTACAACATCATGTAGGTCTGGATCGGTTTCAGGAGCAGGAATCTCCGCACATATGATGTCATCTATTTGATCTGGCCGAATTCTTTCGACTAACCAAATCAGAATGTGAGCATGCGGTAGGCCTCGTTTTTGCCATTCGATTGAATACCTCCAGCATCGAGTATTCCCAAAGACGTGTTGCTTAACAATGTAATTGATTAGTGACCGAATTTTTTGCCTGAAAACACGTGCGGTGATGTCGTGTCGATTACTTGATGTTTGTCCGGGAAGCAGCAATTGAATAATTTCTATCCATTTCGGATTACATGTAAATGTAATGAATAGATCTGGCCGACCATAATTACGAACATATGTCATTGCATCTTGCGCATATTCATGCAAATGACGCGGGCTACCTATGTATGTCACCGGTAAAATAGTCAATCGACCAACATTTTCTGAATCTCCTTCTGTGCTAATTGCATCGCGTAAATGGATATACTCTTCCGAACGCAATTTAGCTTGATTCAACCGAATGAAAGTCAGGCGCTCCGTTTCGATTTTAACGTACATGTCAACGCAATATTGTTGAAGCAGTCGACGAAATCGCAACAAATAATTGTCAGAATTTTCACGAATCATCAAACGATATGCGTAATAATTCATCGAACTAACCTTCTTGGTAGTTTCCTCACCTGAAACAAATGCAGTAAAAATTATATTTTAGAACCCGTAATAGGTTAACGACTCTTACAGCTACTCTCTACTAAATTAGAAATTACAACTTTTTTTGAGTACTAAAAGCAAACAGAATAAAATGTATATCAAGTTAAAATGAAAACAACAATATTGATCTTACCATTCAATGGATTAATCATTTTGATATTAAAGTGATATCCATCGTCTCCTTGCCAAAACATCAGCGGGTATTGTAACGCGTCATATGAACGGTGTGTTTCATATATTCTTTGTAGTTGCCCAGTATTGCGTCGTGTAAGTACAATATCACGTGTTTCCAAGTTTTCACCAACAATCAGGATTGCCACTTCATCGATTGTTGGAGCATTAAATGTGCGTTCATGTGTTCCAGCTGGTCTTTTATCTGCTCTGATCACAACTTTATAGTCATCACTTGGCATGCGCTCTAAAGCAGTCTTGAACAGCCTGACCAATGCATGATGTTCATGAAGCATTTGCTGCAGATCTTGGAGAATTGCTGTTTTCGTAGCTGTGTTGATCCCTTGACGCCGGTTAAGTTGTTCTTCCATATTGCCCATGAAGTATATTTGCAAGAATTTATGCTGTGCATCTTCTATAGGTTGCAATGATCCAATGCGATGGCAAATCTGGCCTTGAATCTATAAAGTCAAAACCATAGTTATAGTTAGATTTACAAACACTTTTTTTTTTCAAATAATAACATGCCATTTTTATTTCAGAGACAAATACAGAAATCTAACAAACTAAATTCCAGATTTTTTTTACAATGATAGAAAATAAAGTTTTCAACGTAAATTACCTTAAATGTCGGATTATATCCGTGTTCTTCGATAATTTCCGCCCCAAATGATCATTTGGAAACAGACATTGTATTTTTGAGTGTTCGCTAGAAAATGTCGTGATTCTAGTGTTTCGCCATAAAGCAGGGAGCACAATGGCTCTGGTGGCGGGACCAATAATGGCAATTTCACTTTACCACTAAGGCAGCACAAACCAGGCGTTTCACCAGCAAACTTCAATGCTCCACAATGCTGGCAAACAACGTCCATTGGACCAATGCAAACTAAACGATGTAAGCTGTAGTCGATGGTGCAATCATACAGAAACGCTGCTCGATTCAAATCAATACTTGAACCATTTCTTCTTGCACTTCGAAGATTATTCCTCTGTTCATCTGTACGATAAGCTCAACGATTTCTCGTTTCTAACCTAGCCGTTTCACGGGCTGCCTCTCTTTGCTCTTGTGTTTGAGAAGCATGAATTAAGGTCCTTCTTTGCTCCATACTAACGCGGTGCTGTTCTCGTGCAATTTCTCGTTCTCCATCAGATAATTGACTCGCGATATTCCGTTGCCTAATTGCATTACGGCTTCGCTGGGAAAGATTAGATCTTCTAGGACGCGGCATTGTTATTAAAATGTGCACTCGCATAAAACCACCAAATATAATAACAGTGACAACTTTCGAGACATAGACAATAGCTCAAAGAGTATATAACCACTACGTATGAATATCTTATCAAGAAAAATCATATACAACCTATAAAAAGACATTTACACTTTTCTTAACCTGTAGATTTTTTTTCCTTATTCTTATAACCTTTACCAACTGATTTTTTATTCTTTTTTATTTTGTTCCTTTCCGATGATTTTATGTTTTTACTGTAGAATAAATCTTAGGTATAATTTTCTGGAATTAAAAATTAAATAATTTATAAATAATTTTCGACAATTAATGACTAAAACAAACAAATATAACACTACCTGAACTTTGTAGACATTTTACAAAAAATAAATTTCTGAACGCACACATGTCTTCAGAAAAAAAAAAATTTTTTGCTTAAAGTTAAAAAAAATAGTTGTTACACTATTTGACAGGATTGTACAACTAATGTTTTACATGTAATAAACAAATCAGCATCTATTTCATTGTTTTTAAGATGTATTCTGCTATTCGTGACGGAAACAAATCCAACAAATCAAAAACCATGGCAATCGGTCCAGCCGTTCTCGAGTTATAAGTGTTGTAACAAACACGACTTTCTTTTATATATATAGATATGTACCTATGTATTTAGAAATATATGAGTATGTTTATCAGTCGTCTAGATCCCATAGCACAAGCTTATATTAGCGTAAATTGGGGTAGATGACATTGTGTGAGAATGTCCAAAAATATTAATATAAATATTTAATTTAATTTATAAATCTACTAATTAAGAAACTATTTATTCAAGCGTATGAATGACCTGCTTACGTCTTGTTGAGCTGAAGGCGCGCTTAAAAATATGAATAAAAATTACATAATTTTGGAAAAACAAGAAATAGGACATACCTACACAAACCAGACCTAAAATAAAGCCAAAACTAGTGGCTTTATTTTAGGTCTGGTTTTATATAAAATAATTACATAAATAACTACTTTAATAATATGAAATATATTCGATTTCCTCGGGTACCTACACATTACCCTCGCACTCGGGGATCAGGGATAATATGGGGGGCTACATTTATTATTATTATACTGAAAGTTTCAAAATTGGTTCATTATAATAGTTTCGGAGCAAAAATCAATAAAAGCAAACAATCAAATCTTACCTCTTAAAATTTTAATCAGATAGATTATGTAACTAGCCTATGAGACGGCCCCGTGGGTGTTCTGAGGGGTTAGGGGACATTCAGCCCACAATGGAACTGGCCCGAGGACCAGTTGCCCCTCTCAAAATTTGATAATGGTTAACTGGGCCCACATCTGTTTTGGTTTCAACCAAGCGAAGGGTGGCTTATATATTCTATTATTATACATACAGTAGATAGTGTACATGTTTAAGCATTTATTAGAGTTATACCAGATTCTCAGAATACTTTTTTTTGTTCCCCATCGTACCATTTTCCAAATAAACTATTGCCAGATTTTCATAATCTTTTTATTTGGTTCCCATACAATCGTGTTCCAGCTAAACTATTGCAATAAATAATATTATTTTTTGTTTCCCATGCTAACAATTTCCAGAATTATTACTAAACTACCCTACACTATTAACAAAATTTAATAAGCCTCAATTATTTTGTAGGTCTAAATGATATTATTTATCTATCTAAACCTCTATATGTATAGTTTTCGTCGAACCATTTGCTATATCTTTACTATCTCCTGAAAATAAAAATTGCCAGTCAGTAAATTTATTGTTTTATTTGTCTATTACAGATAGGTTTAAGTGTCAAATTCGACTCACTAGGTTAGGTTAGGTTAGAACTGCGACCACCTACGCACGAGCACGGAGCGAGCGGTGCCGCGGTAGCAGCCGGCGAGTGCCAGTAACGACTTGCATTAATAGAAAAAAGATATTTGTCCCAGGTGAAAGTGACAACTGTGTAATATGACATTTTCATATAAAACATTTTGATTTTAAAAATCTGGATATTGTTTTTCTGGATATCAATTAAGTGTATTTCAAAAATTTGTGTTTCAAAAATTGGGCTTTCGTGCATATGGATTCCGGACATCTGGATTTTGTACATTTAGATATCGTGTGTCTGGGACTCATTTGTCTGGATTCTAAAACGTCGTACAAATGAATAAATGGGCAAATTAAATTCGGAGTTGCGATTATATGGCAAACAAAACTTCGGAATTTTTAAAAACGGGATTATGTAAAAATGTCCAAACGTTGTCGGGATTATGATATTCGGAATATTAAAATTCGGGATTAAGATAGGTGACCATTATGAAATTACTCGCTTTTTTTACTCCTTGAATCCTGCAATCTGCCGTGTCTGGGTATTTAGAGATTAGAATATTAATATTTGGCATGGATGAGATCCTGTTCTATAATTGGAGGAGGTCTCCTTTTTATGCGTCTAAATATTCTAGAAGGCTTCAACAGTTCGCCTGCAAGCTTGTTGGGATGCATCTCAATACGACGAGAGTAAGCCTTCATCTATTGTGTAATTTTCTCTTTCACTGTTGGCATCTTTAGATCTCGGTGCAGCTGAGAGTTAGTGATGAACCATGGAGCGTTTGTTATTATTCAGAGCGTTTTGGACTGGAAACGTTGTATAATGTCCAGGTTTGAGTTGCTGCGGCGGCGGCGGTGCCGTAAAGTTCCACTTCATAAGACCAAGTTGTTTTTTTATTTTTATTTATCGCTGTTATCACATATTACAAAAACTCCAAGATGTGTACCTAACTTAAAATAGTATGCGCACTAAGTAACAGTAACAACAACAGATAAGTAGCAAGCTCGGCGTGATTGGTGCGTAACATAATACAATAACTGAGCAGTCCTCACTAGAAGATCCCTTATCGAGGACTACGACAGTCGCCCAATTCACTCCCAGCCGCAGGTACAGAACCAGAAAAAATAAAAACTAGGAGAAAAAGAAAAACAAGCATCACCTCGGTTATGTTAATACTATGTCGAAGTAGTAGGTAGATCGTTTAAGAATAATCTCATCAGTTTAGGTACCTCTGTGGGTAGAAATTCGGGTCAGTAGTTGGTATACTCGTATATCTAGTTTCTACTTCACAAAAAAAAATTGAGGCGAAAAAAGGTTTGAGGATGGATTTGTACAGAAGAAGTTTACTTAAGTATGTACTAAATTTAATGTTCGTTCGTTCAGATCGTGTAAATAATCATGTTGCGTTATTGCCGTCTGGGGAAATACCCTTTTGTTGTTCTTAATATAGCTACTAAATGTACTAAATTTTTCTACAATTTTATTATACCTATTAAGTATTTACGTGGTAATGTTCTACTAACTGACCAAGACACTACTATTAGACATCTAATATTGTAATCATATTGTGGAGTGTTTTCTGTTTCATACCAGTATTTTTCGTAACATTGGTATGAATCGCGCCGAACCTCATCGGGTTAATTAAACACCCGGTCTTTTTTGTACTTCCTCATACCACTGGTCCGAATGAGAAAGTACTGCTTTTGAGTTCCAGATTCGAACCATTACTACTTTTTTATTGTTTTATATACTTTGTTAATACTGTCGGGAAGAAAAGTTTAATGAGTCGTCCGGAATTCCGAAGTGTATACAGGTTGTTTCTATAAAAAAATAAATTAACTACGATACTTTCTATAAGGAATTTAACGGTGTGGATTGGACTAAGACTAAGCATATGGATTCCCCTAACGAGATTTTGACCTTTATTTATGATTCTTTTGATAATGCAACACATTTTTCCAAAAATAATAAACCATCACAATATTCAAAAAAATATCCGAATCGATTTAGGGCACCTTGGATATGAACATTAATTATGCGGCTTTGTGATAAAAGGGAAAAATTATTTTCCGAGTGGAAAAATAGTTTAAATGATGGAAAATAAAATCATAAAATTATTGAAAGTAATAGAAACAAATACTATTTACAATATATAATTAATAATCTAAGAAACACTAAAAAAATATATCAAATAATTACCCAATTGTTAGAACCTTAAATATTGATGCGGCCATACTTAGAGCTTTTGAGGCACAAGGAATTTCTACGGAAAACCTTACATATAATTTTGCAAATACTTTTGATTCAGCTGTTAAAAACATAATTCCCAGTTGTACTATAAAATTATCAGACCCTTGCGTTAAACGTAACAGTCTAGACTCCAGCATTCTGTTCGAAAAAGCATTACCAAGTAGTGTTCACAAAATTAGAAAACAGCTAAACTCCAAAAAGACTCCAGGGATTTTTTTTTTGAATCCGCGGCCTGAGGTCGCTGCCGCACCTACGTCCATTGTCGAGCGCCTCCGGTAAAGACAGAGAATTCCCGGTGGAGCCCGGCGGACTTTGGCCACCTGCGTGGTGGTCGGGTGTTACCCCGCATCTTTGGGGTTGGGTTTTATCCCGCGTCATCACGCAGCCCTTCTAGCCTGCTTCTGTAAGGACGGTGGGTTGCTAATCTATCGTCCTCAGGCCCCGATCATGGAGGTCGATGGTCCTGGGCGTAGTCATGTTTGCGGCGCCCTCGCCGCACACTTCGGAACTCAGTGGGGAAGGTCCGTTCCCTCACCCTACCGGCCGCCTCCTTCACGAGCATTACCTGCTCGCAGAAGGAAACGGCCGCGTTCCACTAACTCTCGCTAGAGACCATGGCTCGTAGCATGGTCTCCAGCGAGAGCGTATCTACGTCCAGGCCCACAACGAGGTCCCGCCGCTGACTCGCCCATGCTGAGCATTCCACCAACGCGTGGAATGCCGTGTCTACGCCGGAAGTCTCGCAGTGTTGACACGCGGGTGTGAACTCTCGATGCATGCGAAACAGATACTCACCGAAGTTTCCGTGCCCGGTGATGATCTGTGTCGCACGATACGTGAGGCCACCGTGCTGCCTCTGCAGCCACTCCTCCATGTACGGTCTCACCGCCGCGATGGTGGTGGTTCCCCAGTTTCTGAGATCCTGGCGGAGTTGGGACCGCTGAGCCTCGATTTCTCGAGACGCAGGCCTGTGGTCCTGCTTCAGCGCCTCCTTGTGCCATTGGAACAATGCCGCAAGGGATCCCGCTTCCAGGTCCCATGGAGGGGTCGTGCGGTACCCTCTTATTGTTCTGACGGCCAAGGTCCTCAACGATCTGTGTAAAACAGCAGCGTTGTTGGCCGTCAGACTCAGCGCCCATACGGGAGCCCCGTACACGTCCATACTCCGCACGATCCCCAGGTACAGTCTCCTGCAGGAAGCGTTGGGTCCCTTTAAGTTGGGCATCAGTCGCAAAAGCGCGGCTGTCGCCACCGTCACTTTGGGGACCAAACTTCGGAAGTGTGGTCCGAAGTTCCACCGGCTATCGAGTACTAGCCCCAGATACTTAATTGTGGGCTCGATGCCGATGCTAACGCTCCCTACATTTACGCTGGATCCTGGAGGTGGCCCGCGCCGAGGTCCGTGAAAACACGGAGCCTAGGACTTATTCAGTGCCACGTCCAGTCCCAGCCGCCGTATCCGACCCACGACTTCAGCAACCCCAGTCGTGACCTTGAGTGTTGCCTCCTGGTGCGTTGCTCCCCGCGCAGTGACGAGGGTATCGTCGGCGTAGCAAGTTACGCTGACGCCCTCTGGCAACTCATCCCGCAACACCCAGTCGTATCCGATGTTCCACAGGAGAGGTCCTAGGACCGACCCCTGAGGAACACCGACACATCTCGCAGAGCTGGCCCGAGCCAGCTAGGGTAAGTTATAGCCCTCTCGGAGAAATATGCCCCGACAATATGACGGAGGTAGGGAGGCACTTCGTGGTATACCAGTGCCTCCCTAACGCAAGTCCAGGGTAAAGTGTTAAAGGCGTTGGCGATATCAAGAGACACCGCCAACACTACCTCGCCCTGCGAGACTGCTTCTTCCGCCAGGGTCTTCACGCGCATGATTGCGCTCACGGTGGACCGTCCCGACGGAAACCGTACTGGTTGTCCGCCAGGTCTGGGCCCACACGTGTGAGATGCTCGACGAGGCGTTCCGCGATATTTCGCTCAAAGAGCTTACACACCTCGTCGAGCAATACGATCGGCCGGTAACCGGACGGTGAGTCCACCGGCCCCGCTTTCCGGATCAGGACCAGTTTCTCCGTCCTCCACACCTTGGAAAACTGGCCCCTTTCGAGGCATGCGGTGAAGAGCCCCCTCAGTCGAGGCCCGAGTTCCTCGAGGGCCAGGACCCATACACGGCCCAGAATGCCGTCGGGTCCAGAGGCGGTGGTTTTCCGGCGACTGAGCCGAAGTTACCGCCGCTCCTAACTCACCCTCTCTGACTTCGCGTACGTCGTTTTCGCTGCTGCTATCCGCATTGGGCATCTGGGACGGAGCCATGCGCGGAGGGATGTGCTCCTCCGCGATCTTCGGAAACAGAGAGCCCAAGACCCACTCCAGCCGATCCGGCTGGAGACTCTGAGTCAGAGGGAGTGCCCTCGGTCGGAGTTTACCTCTGACCTGCAGGTACGGGCGCCCCCATGGGTTCCGCTCCAGGGACTCCAGGAGCTCCTTGCGGGCTGTCGTCTTAGCCCGCGTGATCCCTTCCTGGAGGGTGTCCTTCGCCTCTCTGTAGGACGCATATAGCTCGGCCTCCCGGGCTGCCGCGTCGTCTGGTCGACGATGCCTCCGGTGAAACCTGGTGTACTGGCGGCGGGCGGAGACGCATGCTGATGACAAGTTTAATTGGGCCCATCATACAGAACGAGTTTGTGATAAACTCCGATTATTTTTGGCGAATATCACAATGCTCAAAGATCGCATTCCTTTTAAGGTTAAGCTTATGCTTTATTACGCACTGGCGGACTGTCATATACAGTATGGGCTTAGTAGCTATGGGCGTACTTATAAAAGTTATTTGGATGAAATTTATAAACTACAGGTAAGAATTCTTAAAGTAATAGTTTCGCCCAAAAAAAAACAGCAACTTTGTGATCATGAACTTTTTGAACATTGTAAAGTCTTACCAGTACACTCACATGTTAACTTATTACTGTTAAAAGAACAATTTATTATTGAGTCTTTAAAATAAATTATTGAACATATACAGTAAATAGGCAAATATGAAATATTTAAAATAAAATATCAATATTAATGTAACAAATTTACTTACAGCTAATAAAAAATCACGGATTGAGTTTGAGAATAAATTGTACGATTGGTATGAAACAGGAAATACTTCTACCTAAATAATTCTACCTATTATCACTCACATTCTAAACTTCTCCATTTCCAGCGGCTCCTTTCCTGCACTTTGGAAGGAAGCTCAAGTAATCCCACTTCCCAAAATTCGCAATCCTACTACTTACTCTCACTATCGCCCTATTTCTATCCTACCTTTTTTCTCCAAAGTTCTAGAGCGGCTAGTCCACACTCAGCTCAATTCCTTCCTCTGTCGAAACTCCCTACTCAACCCCTTCCAGTCCGGTTTCCGTCCCGGCCACAGTACCGTTACAGCATTAGTTAATGTCACTGAGGACATAAGATTAGGTATGGACCAAGGGAAACTCACATTACTGGCTCTACTGGATTTTAGTAATGCTTTTAATTCCGTGGATTTTGAAATTCTACTTGGCATTTTACGCTCAATTAACATATCTCCAACAGTGATTGCCTGGTTTCGCAGTTACCTGTACGGCCGCCGGCAACGTACACGCATGGAGGATACTATCTCCACCTGGAGTGATGTTACCGTTGGTGTGCCGCAGGGTGGCGTTCTATCTCCTCTACTCTTCACAATTTTTATAAATTCGATCTCCAAACAATTAGTTTCATCCTACCACCTTTATACAGATGATCTTCAAATTTACTCACAGGCGCCACTAGATGAATTGTATGAAGCTTTCTCTATAATCAACACGGATCTGGAGAGAATCTGTGACTGGAGCATTAGACATGGGCTTCAAGTGAACCCATCGAAGACTCAAGTTATTCTTGTCGGCAGTCCTAGGATGATGGATCGTGTTGATCTAACACAGTTACCCCAAATAATTTTTAACGGAGCTCCTCTCGAAATTACAAACTGCGTTAAGAACTTGGGCATTTATTTGGATAGCACTTTATCATGGGATCAGCAAGTGCAAGAGGTTGGACGTAAGATCTTTGCTTCGAATGGTGCATTGCGCAGACTACGAAATCTCCTTCCAACGGCTACTAAGGTTACGCTCGCGCAGTGTCTCTTGCTCCCACTCCTTGACTATGCGGACGTCAGCTATCTTGATCCCACGGAGGAGCAGCTTGATAAGCTTGAGCGCCTTCAAAATGTCTGTATTAGATTCATATTTGGCCTACGCAAATATGATCACGTGTCTGAATTCCGTAAATCGCTCAAGTGGCTCCCAATTCGCCTTCGCCGTAATACTCATATTCTTACATTACTATACAATATACTGTTTAACCCTCGTACTCCCCAATATCTCAAAGAACGGTTCCGGTTTCTACATGACACACATTCAAAGTCTCTAAGGTCGTCGGCAAATTTGACGCCGGAAGTGCCAGCACACTCGTCTAATTTCGCGGACAAATCCTTCGCGGTTCAGGCGGTTCGCCTGTGGAATGCTTTGCCGCTTCAGATCAGGCGTGCGCAGTCTATATCGTCTTTCAAAACTAAGTTAAAAGATTACTACCTATCTACAACCTATATGTAGTCTATAAATACGTTTATGTACCTATGTTATGTATGGTATGTCTGTTTATTTTTTACTTATATAAATTATGTGTATGGTCTGTATGTATGTATAATTGTATCAGCACTTTTATTGTCTTCTTTTTGATTCATTATTAATAAACATTAACTATATTAGTTTATTTTCTGATACTATTTAGTCTTATCTTTATTTCTTTCTTTACTAACCTTTATTCTTCTCTCTCCTTAGAGTGATAGTTGTACACTACCCCTTTTAATTTCTTAAACTCGCTATCCATCCAAAGGTTGTCTGGAAGAGATCGCTTTTAGCGATAAGGCCGCCATTTGTACTCTCCTTGAAGTGAAATATCCTTTTTGTATGTTCTACATGTTGTGTACAATAAAGTGTATTGAATTGAATTGAATTGAAATACCCATGTCGCGACTTACGGCGTCATATTAGTTTTTGTGATTCATATTGTAAAATTATATGAGAAAAAGTTAGCATACTTCATTGCTTATAAAAATGTCTTTATTTAAATGGTATCATTATAATAGTCCGATCCCTGCTTAAACTGCGGAGTGCGCCAAGCCTGGTAGTATACACATAGAACTTTTTATCGAATACTTATCACCATCTACCGAGCCTTTTCCCGACCCAGTCAAGTTCGGCTTTCCAGTCTAACTGCGATGCCGCTGAACTTCGATATTTTCCGTGGAGTCACTTCAGCAAATATATCGAAGTGCCATTTGACACCAACCCATGGGTGATATCGAAGTTCTGTTGTTAGACCAGTCGGATTTTGTATTATTAGCGAGTTGGGGTTGTGTAAGGACTACGGGATAGCGATCCGCCGTCCTTACAGAAGCAGGCTAGAAGGGTAGTAACCAGATTCACTCACCGACGCGGGATCAAACCCGACCAAACCTCAGAGCAGAGTGGACACGTGCACAGGCAGGGCGTTCCAAGCCACCATTCGTTCAGCAAAGAAACGAACGTTTAAAACGCTCGGTTCTCGCGAAGACGGTTTCCGCGGTATGAGAGTGACATCTCTGCCCGGCACGCGTTGTTCGGGATCGGAAGAGAGAGGGTGGGATCAGGTTGAAGAGTTAAGGTCTCAATGTTTTAAGAAATGGTCACCCATCTCAAATGTTGCTTAATCTTTGTAATGTGATAACCTAGTCGGATACCACTTAGCCACAAACTCCTCCCTTTACACTTCATAATATACTTATAATTTGCATTAAGTATAATTTTATACCCGTCGAGTTTCTCGCCATTCTTCTGGGATGTGTGTAAGTGTGTGGTAATCGAATGGGCGTATTTTTTGACCTTTAAAAAGTGATACTGGTTTTCATTAATTATTGCTGTGACGCCTTGATTAATAATTGATTTTGCGGTTATACATCATTGCTGCTTTATGATTAACAGGAGTTAGGGAGAAGGATTTCAAACTCTTGTTAAACAAAAACCCAGGCCTATGTAAAAATCAGGTTTTTAATCAAAAACCTAAGTTTTTGGTCTCTCTTGAATTAACCCTAACTAACTAACAAACGGAAATTTATGATCGTTTTTTCTTGATAGGTACCCAAAAGTTTTAATATTGTAGTATTTAATGTAGATAATGTTACGGCACCATTAGTGTACGACCTCGCACTTTGCCGGTGTTTTCAACAGGTAACCCAGAAACTGAATCAGAAGGGGCCTTTTTTAAGAAAATAGCTGATCGCCGCATCTCCGCCCGCGTGATTTAGTTTACTCGTTCCCGGTTCCCATGGGAACACGTTACCGGAATAAAAGTATCATATGTTACTCAGGGTGAATGTAGCTTTCCAATGGTGAAAGAATTTTTGATATCGGCACAGTAGTTTTTGAGTTTATTCATTACAAACATACACACAAAAATACAAATCTTTCCTCTTTATAATAGTAAGTAGTACTTAGTATTAGATATGAGACGGTCATAGGATTACTCTTACGAGCCCTTACTCGTAACGCCCAGCAGTGGACAATGCAGCCGTGGACTTAACCGCGGATATTAAAAAAAGAGGTATGAAACAAACAAAGTGCCTACGTGAATTAGAGCTGTCAGAAATGACTCACAAAGGCATTACTATAACGACGTACAAGGAAACAATATCAAATTGAAATGCTGATCACGTGAAACAATAAACAATAACGATGTGTTATCTCAATGTTATTTGGATTGTGGAGATTATCCATTTAAATGGGATTTGTTCTTTGTTTTAAGTTAATTACTAAATACACAGAGTCCTAACCGATATACCTGTATATTTCAGTTATGTACCTTGTGATGTCCCACTGCAGAGCAAAGGCCTCTGTCAGGAAAATATGTACAGACCTCATCCGCACTTCCACAGGTGCGGGGACGCTCGTGGGGCATGTTGGGCTTCCAGTGGAAACTAAAAACAGCCTGCCGTGTGCCGCCTTCACTAGACTGGACCCCCTCCTTCTTTTTTTAGTCAGATTGATTTCAGAGCAATCTGACTAAAAAAAGGAGGGGGTTTTCTTTTTTCGCAAATGACTAATAAAAAGTTGCATCATTTTGTGTGTCATTTTCGAATCGTTGATTTTCGATCGAAGTCCTAGGGAAACGCGTCCAAGCAATACCTACGTGAATACAGACTTATGGACAGAACTTTAATCGAAGGGCCACAGAAATGCGGAAGATACTAGCTGCAACAGACATATAATATCACGCCTACGCATTGCACGCTTGTGGATTACACACCAGACTTTGTCAGTATTTTTTTCAGTCCCGCGTAATAGGTGGCAAGCCTATGGGTACTATAGAATATTCAAAACCACTCTGAAATTCAAACCAATACTCCTGCAACCAGGCGTTGGGGACGAGTAATGTACCTACTAAGTGTATCTCTATGCAGCCAGTAGGTAACAGTCAGGTATGATAGAGATTATTTAACGGGTAAAAAGGTACCGATATCTATCCCCTCTGTCGCTTTATGGCACGGGTCGAACGCCGCAGCCCCGGTACCACAAAAGAGACAGTACCTACCGGTACCGCAGGGACCAAATTCGTTAATCTATGACCCGTGCAAAGCCCGCCTGTACCTAGTAAATAGTTACGACTATATGAGTAGTTAGCTTTGATTCCAACACCATAGAGGGTATTTTTTTACAAAATAATATCTACAGGGACTAACATTCAAATGGGTCAGTATGGGAAAGTCTGGAAGCATAAGACATACGACGATCTTGTTCTTAGGAACCATGTCATCGATTTTAGCAAAAATAGAAACTGAATTCACACCTTTTCAAATACTTCTACTGAACTCTGGAATCAATCCTGGAATGTATTTAGATATCGATTGCTAAATAAAATGCAATGTCTAAAATGAATAAAATTAATTTTTAATATTCTTTAATTTACTTAAATAAGTTTTCGACAGTTGTAATTTAAAATATTAAGAAAGAAATTATACATAAATCACAAAAACTGAGGTCATCAGTTATAGATCGCGCTATTCCCTTAATAGCGCGATCTAGAAATGATGAAATCTAGAATCTAGAAATTATGAAAATTCGATGTTGTCGGTATTGGTCGTCGTAGCTCAGTGTTAGGGAAAGGCCGCCCGTGGGTCTGCGTCCTGCCGATGACATCAGTTTTTGTGATTTATTTATAATTTCTTTCTTATTATTATAAAAATAGTTCAAGCAAACTCATTGCTTTAAAATACAAAAATAAGGTGTAATTTAATAGTTCCAACGGACCCCAGCGAGGTCCGTTTCATGGGGTCCGTTGGGTATATGTCATTATTATATTTTATTCCAATAATTTGGACTCATTAATGCCATTATTGTATTGGATGAGGTATAAAAGTGCATGCTCTGTGGACAAAGCTCCATCATCTAAGATAATTTAATTTTTAATCTTTTACATGATGATCGATGCTGTATAATCATTTTAGTAAATAATTATGCTAAACTATTTATAAATATCTACTTATAAATGAACATTCGTCCACATAATTTAGAAATAGAATTAAAAAATTGTCGTTTTTGGAAAATACAGTGCAGTCATGGAGTTGGTTGCACCTCTTTTTTACTTTATAGATTGGCCGGAGGTAACGGGAAGCCTAGAGCCGCTAGCTCAGTGCCGAACAAGCTTCCTTGGCCGCATTCTACCGTATTTACCACGGTGAGTGTTCTGAAGAGCTCTTCAATCTGATCCCACCCTCTTCCTTCCGATCCCGAACAACGCGTGCCGGGCAGAGGTGCCACTCCCACACAGTGGATAGCATGTTCGCGAGAACCGAACGTTCTAAACTTTCGTTTCTCTGCCGAACGATAGTGACCTGGAACGCCCTGCCTGTGCACGTGTTTCCTCCCACATATTATCCTGGGTTCTTTAAGCGGAGCGTGAAGAGGCACATCAGTAGGTCGTCAAGTTGAGGGCCACTATCTATAGTATTGTGTGCTGTAAGAGTGGCCCACAATCGCTAGACGTCGTCACGACTTACCACCAGGCGGGCGGCGTCAATTTGGCGAACCAAATATATATATAAAAAAAAAAAAAATAATAAACTAATGCAGGTTTTAAAATCTTTTACAATATTTTTTTTGACAAACAAATCTGTAAATAACACTGCAAAATTGATACTCTTCCCTTTTTAAAAAAAAGCGTCTGTTCTTGCTATTAAGAACAACGTATTTTTTTTAGATATTAATATTATTTAAACTCATATTTTGTTCCACGTGTTCAAACCCAAAGTATCACAACATTATTTTCATCTCTCATGATCTGAAAGTGGGATCATTGCTTACCTGATATGCGGGTTGAAAGTGATACCTACATTTCGGCAATAGGGTGGAAAAGTAAAAAAAGATATCAGCACATCTTGAGGCGATTGCAAAAAAGTATACAGCCACAGTTCGATAAAGTCAATAAATACAACGCACTGAGAAAACTGATGGAGACCAAACTGGATACAGGCACTATCAGTTGTTTCAACTGCCTGCCTGATAATAAATAATAATAATTATAATAAGTTAAATAAAGGAAATAATAATAATTCTGTTTTTTTAAATGGTAATAAACAAAGAAGAGTTGAGTTACAATAAAATAAAACGTTTAGCCAGTTATTATGCCTTTAAATACTCATAATATGTGCGTAAAAATTAACTGAAGAAATTTTAAAACTGAGGACTATTTTATATGGAAAAGTATACCTAATGACAAGGCGGTATGATCAAAAGACTAAAAGCCCTAAAACAGTGCGAATGAAAAACAAAAATAAAAAAAGCCGGGATGATAATTTGATACGTGATCAATTGATCTATCACTATTCTTATTTTTTTTATCTGATTTTTATTTGCTTTCCTGGTATTCGAAATGAAAAGTAGAGTGTGTAACTCGGGTAAAAACACTCATTTCTGCCACGAACTATTGGCGACAGAAATGGGACGCTTTCATCCCTTGGTTAACAATCTACTATTTCCTAAATTACAAAGTAAATTTTATTTTATTTCGTAGCAAGCTATAGAATATCAGTGGTAGCAAGTATCAATCAATTGTCAATTGTCGAAATGAGCCTTCTATCCCGAATATTTCGTCGCAGTTCATCGGTTTCCCTGGTCGTAATGCCTCGTTGGCTTTTAATAGCTCCTGTTCTTTGAACCACCAGCCATATTCCTTTAGTTTTAGCTGCCATGCTTCTGTAATACATGAAAAAGTGCATTATGAGCTGCACGTTGCAGCATATAAGCCGCCCACGATGTGAGTGGGATAGAACCTTGTACCTATTATTGTGTATTGTAACCGCTCCGTGATGTCATCAATCGCAGAAAAGTACGGATAACAAAACCGTATTGTAGGTTAATATACGTCACTATGACGTCACCAACATGGCCGCCAATCCCATTGTCGTCCTGCGCGGCTTATGCATTCAAACTTATTTATCACACACTAGCTACCAGCACCTCCGCCTGCGTAGAATTTTGGTAGCTCTGCTAATCTGACGGAAACGTTGTTTCTGTTTTCCAATTTTGATGAACTGTCATGGAAGTAACAAGTCAGTAGCGGGCCTATTTTTTCAAAAATCTGACATTACAATACACTTTTAATAATCTGTTAATCATACTTGATGCATCTTCAAGTGAACGGCCAGTCCCACCATATTCCTTGGGCAGTATGTCTGTGGGAATGTACTTATTAAGACTGCTAGGATCCTTATGAAATACTACCTAAAAAGAATATTAAAAAGAAATATCTGTAAGTAGGTAAGTACTAATGTTATAACACACACACACACATATCACGACTATATCCCCGCAGGGGTAGGCAGAGGTGCACTACAAACCCACAATTTACCAGTATTTTTAGTCCCACGTAATAGGGCACGTCACCGGGCACACATATAAAGGGTTATGTCATATGACAGAATGAATTTAATAAAAAGTAGCAGCTATATTGTAATTTACCATACCGTTTAGATCCCGTTGCCTTGCGATGAAATGTTGATGAAAGTCAACAAAATCTTAAGTGTCAGTCGCTGTGGCACAGACAGTCCTGGACATCTCGGGCTTTTAATGTTATAAATAGGAAATGTATCATTGTGTGTTTGTTTGCTTCGAAACTACTATATCCCTGAGGGCTATAGGCTACTTTTTATAATTCCTCCCCGTGATAATTGGGATGAGAATGTTATATCCCGCAGGCGGAGCCGCGGTCACCAGCTAGTATAGAATATTCTTCATACACACCACTTAGTGGTCGCTCATAGTATACGAGAACATTAACATTACTCCTCATTTCAAAAAGCTCACTATGAATATTATATGTTTGTAAAAGTGTTAAAAAAAAACCCGAACCTCAGATTTTTGAATTCTAAGAACTGAGTTGTATCAACAGCTCTGTCTACCAATTCGGGGAGAAAGTATGTATTTAGGTTTATATAAAATACTAGTGGTCGCCCGCGACTTCGTCCGCGTGGTAATTTGGATTATTTCCCGTTCCCGTCGCGCCGCGTCATATTTTGAACAATTCACACAATATCTTTATAAATTGTAGCCTATGTGTTATTCTGATGTATAAGCTATATTATTGTAAAGTTTCATTAAAATCCATTCAGTAGTTTTTACGTGAAAGAGTAACAAACATCCATCCATCCATACATACTCACAAACTTTTACGTTTATAATATTAGTAGGACGAGTATATGAGTAAGAGCGTAGTATACGACGACAGCGTATACGACGTCCACGTTGCTCTATGGTAAGAGCCAGAGACTGCCAAACTTGCGTCATATTGTAACTGAAAATTTCTCAAAGCATGTCCCCAACACACGTAAGAACGATCAGTTACCTATGGGGTTGCGGTAGTGGTTACGTGACTATCTGATATCTCTGCAAGTGCCGTATTTCAATACTTACTGATCGTCCTTACATTGTGACATGCTCTGAAATATTATCAGCACTTACACTATTATCTATGTTAATCTAGCAGTCACTGGCTTTTACTTGGAGGCAGCGGCGGCCTTACCCATTGCGAGGCTCCGGGCGGCAGGTCTTTGCGAGGCCCCTTTTTTATACCAATGCCTCCGCCGCCCCTACGTCCATTGCTGGGCGCCCCAGGTACGCACTCGGCAGTATTCCCTGTGGCGCCGGCGGACTTTGGCCAACTATGTGGCCTCGGTTGGGGTTGGATGGTGTTTTATCCCGCATCATTGAGGTCGGGTTTTATCCAGTGTCGGTGAGTAAATATGCGTTCTGCGGGGCTTCAACACTGCAGCTGATCGTAGATGAGTCTGCGGCGCCCTGACCTGCGAGTTCGAAACTCATTAGGAAGGGTACGCTCCCTCTCCCTCTCGACCGCCTCCTTCGCGAGCATGACGTGCTCGATGAAGGACACGGCCACATTCCACCTACTCCCGATGGAGACCATGGTTCAAAGCATGGTTTCCACTGAGAGGGTATTCACGCCTACACCCACGACAAGGTACCAGCGCTGACTGGCCCACTCTGAGCGCTCTCCAAGCGTGTGGAGTGCGGTGCCTTCGCTGGACCCCTCGCAGTGTTGACACTGGAACGTGACCTCACGATGGATCCGGTCACTATGCCGCCACAAACAGCCACGTTGTTGTGTCCAGAAATCGTGGACCAGTGGTCCCAACTCCGCCAGGATCTCATGGAGACATGGAGGGTGCGACTTGAGCAACCCAAGTGGGGAACCACCATCATCGCGGCGGTGAGACCGATAATGGACGAGTGGCTGCAGAGGCAGCATGGTGAACTCACGTATCGTGGGACGCAGATCGTTACCGGGCATGGATACTTCGGTAACTATCTGTTTCGCATCCATCGTGAGGTCACACCCCGGTGTCAACACTGCGAGGTTTCCGACGACGACACCGCACTACACACGTTGGTAAAGTGCTCAGTGTGGGGAGTCAGCGCCGGGACCTCGTAGTGGGTCTGGGCGTGGATACCCTCTCGCTGAAGACCATGCTTCAAGCCAGGGTCTCCAGCGGGAGTGGGTGGAACGCGACCGCGTCCTTCTGCGAGCAGGTCATGCTCGCGAAGGAGGCGGTCGAGAGGGAGAGGGAGCGTACCCTCCCCGCCGATTTCCGAGGTCAGCGGCGAGAGCGCCGCAAACTCATCTACGCTCAAGATCATCGACCTCCATGATCGGGACCTGAGGACGGCGGGATAGTCACCCGCCGTCCCTACAGAAGCAGGCTAGAAGGGTCGCGTGCAACAGGCCTCAGCCCCACGCAACCAGATTCACTCACCGACGCGGAATAAAACCCTACCCCAACGACGCGGGGCTCTCATCCCGACCAAACCCCGAAGAGGCCAGACAGGTGGTCAAAGTCCACCGGGCGCCACTGGAAACACCTTCTGCGTGCGAACCAGAGACGCCCGGTAACGGACGTGAGAGCGGCCGCGGCCTTGGGCTGCGGAATTAAAAAAAAAACAAAAACAAAAGCCACGTTTATGGCCGTCAATCTGGCCGCCCATACGGGGGCGTATAAGGCTATAATCCGACTCCGTACCCCGAAACCCCGGGACATACTGCGAGGCCCTTTTTGCTTCTTGAAAATAAGAAGATGCGAAAATAGGTAGGTCTGGTTGTTGTATGGTAAGTAAAGACTTTCAACTCATTGCAAGCAAAATAATTCTAAGGTGGCAAGAGTTCAATTAGGTACGAGTATGTTTTGAATAAATAAAAAAGTACCTTTTCTTTTTTTTTTAATTCTCGGCCCTATATTTACTACACCATTTTTTTTGCTTGGGTCGTTGCGCGAGGATCCTGCAAGCACGAGGCCCCGGGCGATTGCCCTGTTCGCCCCCCCCTAAGGCCGCCACTGCTTGGAGGTACTTACTCGGCTTCTATTTTTTGGTTTAAAAAATAATTTGATAACGCTGTAAGCCTTCTCGATCGCTGGTGTTACGTTTATTATGTGCAATCCTTTCAATTTGATGGGATACGCTGCCTGAAATATAAATTAACTAATTAATTTTTCAGAGTTCATTATTTATAGGTACAATTCATTGGTTTGTGAGATATTGTTATATAAAATTTACGGGTGTCTTATAAACAAAGATTTTAATATGACACCATATTTTGACGGAGTTAGATTGTATCTTTATAACGAGCTCGTTAAAAAATCATTTCCGATATTTATGTAGATGTAGGTACCCTATTCACTTTGTTCTATTCTACTATCTAGCTTATAAACTGTGGCAGTTCTTCAAAGAGTTTGTACGTTTTGTCTTTTTATTGTTTAAATAGTCTCTAAATTCACATTTAAAGCGTATTGTTAAATGTCAATTTAGTGCTACGTATAAAAAAGATGTGTAAATGACTGCACATTGGCCAGAATTTTTTTGTTTGATCACAATCACCAAATACAGGCTGTTTAAAAAAAAAAACAGTTTTTAGTCGCTCTCCAAAACCGTTTAGTTTCGACCTTGCATTGGGGAGGTTTAATTTACTGCATCTACCTTCCTCTACGTCCTGTTGCCCTGTTGAATTACCAACCAGTGACCCTTTCAGACAGCCAGACATACATCACGCTTATACCAGTCCCACGTAATAGGGGCCAAGCCAAATTCATAACCACTCTGTAATTCAAACCAAAATTCCAACAGCCACGAAAGATGCCACATAGGTACCACTTATTAGAATCTATGCAGTCCGTGCGAAAAGTGTGTCTAGTACCAGTTCCTTTCGTTAATTTGCTCGCAATACGTTTTCGTATACCTCCATACATTTCATACAGTTCCCTGACGTTACCGCTAGGGGCGCTAGACAAGAATCAAGAATCAAGCAAAGAATCAATTTCGTTTAATCTGGTTATCGGATTTTTTTTTGAAGAGATCTATGTTCTTCCGTACATAATTTATAAGGTGTTGTCGTTAACATATTGAGAAGCAATTGTTAAAATATTAATTTCTTTAAATAGTTCTTTTAGCGAATCACGGGTTCGGAGTCTATAGATTGCTCGTATAGCTCGTTTCTGTAATATGAATATTGTCTCAATATCGGCAGCTGAGCCCCACAGCAGCAGACCATATGACATAACGCTATGAAAGTAGCTAAAATAAACTAATCGTGCCGTTTTTTCGTCAGTTAGTGACCTTATCTTTCTAACCGCTAGGCAGCTGAGCTAAGTCTTCCTGCCAAGGCTGTGATATATCACAGCCTCACACAGCCATTGGGATAACCTTAGATAGTAATCTAAGGGTATCCCAATGGTGTGACAAGTATGAGGAATACGAAAAAGTATTTGGAGCAATTTAACGTAAGGAGCTGGTACTAGACACTCAGTTTACAAGGGATGGAAGATGTGATGACGACATTCAAAGCAGAGTTATGGCAGGAAATCAAGTGTGTGGGGCTCTGCATAACTTTATGAACAGGCAGAATATGTAAATCTGTATAATCCGGATAATGTAACATCGGCTTGTAAACTATTACTTACTTGAATGCAAATTATGTATTTTTTGACGACTGTTAGAGGTAGGGAAGTTATGTGATTAGGACCTACAAAACCTAAGTCTAATATGTACAGGTCTCCTGAAACCCCTTCGGTTTCCTGTTTTAGCCTCAAATCCACTATCATCATTATTAATTTGTAGGCATCAGCTACCCGACGTGCGTCCGCTTTCTTGTCAATGCCTGAAATAAAATAAAAAAGACGTGTCTATATCTCTACCAACTGATTAATACACTACTAGCCCAAAACACTCAATATTGCGATCATAATTGACCGAGCGAGCTCAACGAGCGAAGCATGTACATATCGAGATTGTCTGTATGTGTATCCGATCTCCACGAAACTTGGCTCAAGACTTAGTGTTCATTAATTTAATACAATGTTTTTATAGTGAGTTTTTTTTTTATTTATTTTTGAAATGGGGTAAAGATTCTTTTACCGTTTATACCGTCAGACTTAGGAACGCTCTTCCAACCGATACCGATTCCAAACGAACTGCAAAACTGTATCTAACTTAAAGAAGAGATGGAAGTAACACTATCTCGCTTCTTTATCTTATTTTTTTTTTATTATACCTAATTATTATTCTTACAATTTTTCTTAAATCTAGTTTATTGTACTACAAAACTGTTTGCACAGTTTGTCTGCAGGATCCGATGAGTCTAACACTCAATGGTTAAAGTGCATACTATCACAATAGGTAGGTATATTATCAACATACATTAAGGACATTAATAACAATATAACTCTCATTAGGTAGGTACATTGATAGTCGATAACAGGTACTTCTTTAGATTACTTTTAAATAATCTTTTATCTGACTCTCGTCTTATATCCTGGGGCAAATTATTGAACAGGTAAGGTATTCGTTTTTTTAAAGTTCTGTCCCCAAAATAATTGTTCACTCTCGAGACTTCAAATTTGCCCGAAGAGCCAGAGCGAGTGCCAATATTATGGCTTACTAGGCTAAATTCTTGGGTATTGGTATTATTAACCGCTAACAAATATTTCAGTTTCAAACTAACTGGTATGTACTTAGTATTTTACATATTATGAGAAATAATTGATAATAGTCGCCGTTACACTTCGCATTGGTTTTGTTAGTCACTAATAGTTTGAATAAACGTATTTGTAGGGCCTCTAATTTATCAACATAAGTTACAAACGTTAAGACGTATCTAACTATCGAGGGCGTAATCCAGAACTGATTCTACTAATGACAGGCCTCCGTCACTCCATGTACTTACGCGCTATAATTACCTACCGCCCGGCGGGCCGTTTGAGGACCAAATTCAGTGCGGTTTTCGCAAGCGAAGTGCACGCACGTTGTTCAATTTTAATAGTTCCATTCGTTCGTATGCGTACCTACGATGCCGTCCGGTGCCTTATGTGCTGTAGATGGGTGCAAATCAAGTAAAAGAAGGGATAAACACTTAACATTTTTCCAATTACCTGTCAATGACGAAAGGTAAGTGATACACTATTACTATTTTTTGTCGTTTAAAAATTATTTTTAATAGGTTTAATACTAAGCATTAGCTTGCCTTTCAGACACTGATTTACATATTTTTGTTACATAGAAACGTTATACTTTATTTTAACAACGTTTAAAAAGCTATTTTGATTAGAATAAAATTGTGATAATATTTGACGGACAGTCGCGCAACCTACGAAACTTCCAACACAAGTCGCGCGGCGCGGCGACCTGTCTCAACTTGTACTGTTAGCGTAAAGAAACAAACACGGGTGATTCGGTTTTATGCGATTTGTAAAAAATATATAAGTGAATGTTTATGTAAAGAAAAAGGTTCATTTTCCATGATATCGCCAAAGAATTCTTCAGCTCGCCCCGTGTAATAATTATATAAAATAATAAATTGATAAATGTTAATAATCATTCAATGTATTTATTAGTAGGTATTATTTATTAATAATTATACATTTTTGGGGTTGTCTAGTTTGGGAACTATTATAAATTCGTCATATCTGTGTGTCTGACCGTCTGTCTGTCTGTCTGTCTAGGTACCGACCTCCTTCCTTACCTGTCCTATTTAATTATTCTTATTTTTTCAGGCGTAAAACATGGGCTGAATTGATTTACAGGCCCAATTTAGCAAGGCCAGACACCAAGCCAAGATTTTGAAAAGTCGGTGATTATTCATAAACCACAATTACGACCTGACGCTTTGCCTACAAAACTGCTGCCATCTCTTCCAACTACTTCAAGTGCCAATACTGAACCAGAATCTAAGGAAATATCGACACAAACCAAATATTCGAATATTAATATACTATCAGTCATTACCATTAAAGGCGCTGATACAAAATCGGAGTCGGTACAGACGTCTCATAATAGTCAAACTGAACAAACTCAGACGTCAACTGCACTTTCATCTAATACACCAAGGAAAAGAAGACTTAGTCAAGAATTGAAAGTGTCGGAACTAAAAAGAAGAAAACTTCAGAATGATTTGGAAAAAAAAAGCAAGAAGTTCAATCAAAAGAGTCACAATCTTTTGAACGATTTACTTTCCAAACCGAAGATGAGGTCACAAAAAGATTTTGTAAGCTCATTCAGTGGCAGAGCAATTTAAAAAATAAGCGCAATGGCAACAGGTATGATCCCGAATTTAAGTTGTTTGCCTTAAATTTTCATTTTTCTAGTCCGCAGACGTATCGGAGTACGAAGACATTTTTAGGGCTTCCTAGTGAAAGTACCCTTGAAAGATTTAAAATGATTATTCCACCTAAATTCGATGATCGTACTTTGGAGTTCTTATCATCTAAATTAAAATCTATGCCATCAAAAGCTAAGTACTGCACTCTGTCCTTAGATGAAATGGTTCTCAAGAAACATTTACATTACGACACCAGAAGAGACGAAATTATTGGTCTTCATAATATCAATGGTGAAGTGACGTCGGAAATAACTTCTCATGCCTGTGTAATAATGCTCAGAGGCATTATTGTGAACTGGAAACAACCTATTGCTTATTCTTTCTTAGGATCTCCTAAACATTACGAGAAATTGGAACAATGGTTGGATGAAGTTATTTTGAAACTTTCAAACATAGGGGTAGAAGTTAAAGCTATTGTATCTGATCAGGGATCAAACTTCGATAACTATGCTAAACAAGTAAAAAAGGTCACAACTAAGAAGCCTTACTTTTAATTTAACGGTAAAAACAATTACTACATATTCAATGTCCCACATTTAATTAAATGTATAAGGAATAACTTACTGACAAATAATTTTGTACACGATGAAAAAATAATTTCTTGGGAACATATAGATACACTTTATTCTACACAACAGGAAAAAAATTTGAAATTGATTCCTAAAATCAAGGAAGCTCACATAAAACCGAACAATTTTCAAAAAATGCGAGTTAAATACGCCGCTCAGATTTTTAGTAACTGTCTATGCCGCATTAAATGTGCTTATGTTTAATAAAACTTTACCAGAAGAAGCAATAACGACCGCCGAATTCGTGCTAAAAATCAATAATTTGTTTGATGTTTTAAATTCAAGTACTGTCCAATCTACCAATAAATTTCAAAAGGCATTCTCATTGCAAAAATACCAACTCGATGTGTTAGAAGACGCCATGATAATGTTCAAGAATTTGAAGGCTATTCATTCAATGAAAGGCGTCAATAACACAAATAAAATCAGGACATTTAAAACATACAAATTACAATTCAATCCATAATCATGCTATGCAAAGATTTAAAGAAAGAAGGCATTAATTTTGTGTTTACGAGACGCCTAAATCAAGATTGCCTAGAAAATTTTTTTGGCACCGTCCGTCAACAGGGTGGTAATTGTCGAGACTTTGAGAGCATTCTCAAAATTATTCCTTTGCAATATGCTGAAGAACTCACGGTCTACTAACTGTGAAGAAGACATCTGCGAGTTGCTGCAGAAAAACGATGGATGTTTGAGACCACAGACACATGCAGATAGCTCGCGCCGCCATATACCTTCGCTTTTGAATTTAACTGATTACCGCTTAGACTTGCCAACTGAAAACGCCTTAACATATACATCGGGTTATTTACTTTTTAAATGTAGCAAGAAGCATACCTGTCCTGGCGTTGTTGCTGAATTACAGAACATTCCCGATTTAAATGATTCTACGAATAGATTGTTTATCCATTTTAAAGCATTCAACAAAACATCGTCTTTTTACGGAAAGTTAAAAGTGCCAACAGATGCGTTTCATAATTATGTAAGAGAACTTGAGACTATGTTTATTAATAATTTTGAAAAAAATATGAAACCTTAAAGCTCAAGTGATGAAATGTAGCCAGCATAACTCTTAACTTATCACATAAGAAATCGATATGCGAAGCCCAGGAGAAGTTTGAATCGATTTTAACACCAAGGTACACAATTTACTCTTTCTATAGGGTATTTCTATTGAAATTGAAATTGAAATTGAAATTGAAATTGAAATTGAAATCGTGGGACCATTTCACTAGTGCATTTATTGAGCGAAGCGAGCCGAAGGCGAGCGGAGCTCCCATGGAGCAGGTTAAATATAAATGTCAATCATCCGATCGTTTCTCAGCAACCTCTTGACCGATAATTAAAACTGTTTCAACTAAATTAATAGCTGATTTCAATTAAGGTCGTGACGAATCTCAAATATTCAATTTAAATACAAAAAAAAAAACGCTTCGTTCAATACGAAGCCGCGCACTGTTTACAGCAGCGTAGCTTTACCTAGTATCATGCTGTAATAGGTGAAATGTCTCATTAAGAGCAGTGCCGGCACGCAGAGTACACAGGTCATCTGCGAACATGTAGCCGAGCTGTGTTTGAGTACACCACATAAACTATTGACATGTAATAGGTAACAGGTCGGCCCACATCCTGACCCCTGAGCCACCCCCCACCGCACCTCCGTGGTCTCACTGAGCGCTCCGCCGATGCTTACGCGGGAAGTGCGTGCCGTGAGATAGTCGCGAAACCACTGATTTAGCCCACGCCACGTTTTTATGGGGAAGGGGGTGAGGGAAAATCCCAAAAAATATTTTTAATGTTCGCAAGGTCTACTGTTCGATCACAGGGCGAACATTACTGTTGTACAACGCTGTTTTTATTTTTGTCTCTAAAGGGGAGACCATCATTTCTTGCTTTACTAGTACGGTGTCTTGCGCGGTGCTTCGCGCCGCACCACGTCATAGGTTTTGGCCTATAACTTTTGACCCCTTAGGGGTAGGTCAAATTTTCGATTTTTTGGCTTGCCTCCAGATCGAGGGCTATCCATAAAGGAGTCAACCATCATTGGAGCATAAGCAGATCTCGAGAGCTAAGGGGGACAAAAATTACATTCACCATTTCTATATAAGTATAGATAGATGTGTAGTATGTGATTTAGTTATTTCTTTTTGTACATGTTGTGGTATGTAGCTACTTTATCCCCGAGTGCTACATGGGGCACACTAAAAGTTTTGCACTTCTAGCTAATCGGAACTATTTGAATTTCGAATGTTATATTTTTTAAAACGTTGCAACCTTCTTAGTAATAAAAAAAAAACAATTGGCCGGAAATCATTTGTCAATTGTTTTTTATCACACATCAAAGTTCTACGTATGCAACGAAAATGGAATTAAGTCGAAAAGATTTTAGAGTGATGGTTTTTTATGATTTTAAAAGTTATCTCTCTCCGCAAGACTGTGCCGCTCGTCTTCAAAATTATTTTGGGAGAGAAGCACCTTGTTTGAGCACTGTGAGGCGATGGTTTGCTGAATTTGAGAGAGGTCGAGTTTCTTTACATGACGAATTTCGTGAAGGGCGGCCTTCAACTGCCGTCAACGACAATAATGTGACTACTGTTAAGCGGTTAATTGAAGAAAACCCGCGGATTACTTACCTATGAGACAATTCGAGGACTATTGGGGATTGGTATGAGTCAAATCCAAAAAATTTCCACGAAGAATTGAAAGTTGGGAAACTTTGTTGTCGTTGGATCCCTCATGAGCTGTCAGCGGAGCAGAGTAGTGAGTTATTGGGCATTCTACCCCACCTTAGTTCCATCGGTTATCTTCGATAACCTCAGTCACGGTGGGATAGAATGCCCAATAACTCTTTGTAAAATCATTTACCTAAGCCAACGTTCCACATTTTAATGCCGTTCAATACACTACCGTTCCGTCAATGGTTAACGAATTTCACTTGCTAGATGATTGCTTTCGTACCGCAAACTAACCCGATGCATGTTTGTTAACATGAACACGTTAAGATCACATTTTTAAGATAGATAAAGGTGGGACAGAATTTCACTTTGGATTGGGAAATAACGTAACTAAACGAATATTTCACATTAATATCATTTGAGCACGCTGTCCCACTGTTCGTACGTTCGCTGAAGCTCCTTGCATGTTCATTAGGGAACTATTTTGTAGAATCACAATTACGATAAGCTAAAACGTACTTACCATTTATAACCTACAGCTTTTCTGTAACCAGTTTGGCTCGACTACTTGTAGTTATAAATATTTATGTGATAAATTCATCTTTTCATTACGAGTCCATCAGTATTACATAGCAAACATGAAATTCGTTAAACAAACACAATCGTTACAGGTCAATACAATCTGTGACGATTTGACAAAAAACAAGTTACGCCATGGAGAATTATTACCGAATACAGTACGTTGCATCATTTGTGGACCATCAAATTGTGGAAAAACTAACTTATTAATTGGTCTTCTATTGCATGAAAATGGATTGACATTTCAGAATGTTTATGTATATTCTAAAACTCTACATCAACCAAAGTACATCTTTTTAGAAAAAGTTTTACAACGAGTACCAGGTATCACTCTCCAGAAATACCAAGCAAATGATGACGTTTTGAAGGTTACAGATGCGAAACCTAATTCTGTGATTATTTTTGACGATGTAGCATGTGAAAATCAAAGTAATATGCGTGATTATTTTGCCATGGGAAGACATAAATTGATTGACAGTTTTTATTTAAATCAAACTTATACCAAAATACCTAAACAACTTGTAAGAGATGGTGCTAACTTAATTGTGCTTTTTAAGCAAGATGAAGTTAATTTGAAACATGTTTACGAAGAACATGTTAACACCGATATGACATGGTTGAAATTTCGAGAAATGTGTTCCCTAATATGGAAAGAGCCTTTTGATTATGTGGTAATTAATAAAGATTGTTCTAAAAACAAACGTTGCTATAGAAAAACGTTTGACATTTTGTATTATTAGAATATTTAAGTAGACTGCAGTCACTTTATTGTTATTCTTTAATTGGTTCTTATCCGATTACCACCTATTTTACATAATGGATAAATCATTGAAAAAACAAATTGTTGATGCAACACAAGCTGTCAGGAAAAAAATACGTAAAATGAAGGATTTAGAAGATAATAATAGGCATGCTCTTGATACAGTTTTTAAGCCTGTTACAGAATCTCTCAATTTAATAGCCAACAGTAATAACCACTTAGCTCTAACAAAAAAGGAGGAAAAAGGAGAACCCCAAGAACCACAAGATCAAGATATGAAAGAAACAGATGATAGCAGTAATGATAGTAACGAATCGGAACCCTCATCAGACTCTTCATTTCAGTCATTAGTCGATACTAATCCAGATGTATCATCTTGGTCATTATCTTCACAAGTACTATCGGATGTACCATTTGGTATAAGAAATAACCGTGGACAGTTAACGTTAGGTTCCTCTAGCATAACGATTGGAGATAAAGTTATTACTGTAGCCGGACACAAGTACGAAAGTACACCTGGATTGCGAGAGTTACTGTTAAAAAAAGACATTGATCTGAGCTTGGTTAATGACTATGACAAGCAAAATTATAAGGCAATGTTACTTGTAAAAGTAATAAAGGACAAAAATATTTGCAAGTTATTAAACCACTTTTCGAACAAGAAAGTAAAAGTCCAAGTTGTAGACAGAAAGTAGGAAAAGGATTACCTTTAACAAAAATGTGGAAAAAAAAACACAGATTTTGTATATTGGGATGATCCCAATGAGTTGGTTGATAGATTAAAGTTATTAATTGCTTCTCGAGATGCTGGTAACACAGGAATAGACAAGGAAATAATATCTATCATTGAAGAACTACGTGAAAGCAAAATCATCAAATAAATAAATCTACTAATATTATATGTGTATCATTTTACTATATACCGTTCAACATAATACACCTTTAATATGAATGTAGACAAATTTGGTCATTATATTCATAAGCGAATGCGTATATCGGAAATACTTGATTTTAATGATAACGCATTAATAAAATCTGATCGTGGAGATTATGACTTGAAGACATCGAGGTTAAAAGGTGTCAAACCTCCTCAAGACGCAGATGATGCAGTAAATAAAGCATATGTAGATGAATTGAAAGGTGTACTAATGAATGACTTACAAAAATTGCAAAGTTCTATTCCAAATAGTGTTCAAAACCACATAGAGAAAGCTTTAAAAACAATAATGTCTGAGATACTGACTCATTTGGAAAACAAATTTTACACAAGAAAAGCAGTTGATAGACTAATTCAAGACGCAATTCAATCTATATTAAAAGATCGAAAAACATAGACCTTAAAGTTTATCAAAATGGCGAAACAACAAATCGTCAATGAAATACATAAAGCAGCACGAAAAAATTTTCCTCGACGATCTGTAATTTTAAAAGGTATTGATGATTTGTGGCAAGCAGATTTAGTTGATATGCAAAACCTAAAAACCTTTAATAAAGGATATAACTATATTTTAATAGTTATTGACTGCTTCTCAAAGTACGTTTGGGTGGAACCACTAAAAACTAAATCCAAACATGATGTCTCTCATGCATTTGAAAAATTACTGTCTACTAATCTTAGGATACCAACTCATCTGCAAACTGATATGGGTACTGAGTTCTATAATTCTACATTTCAAAAGCTTTTACAGAACTATAATATTAATCACTACTCAACATTTTCAACCGAAAAGGCTTCAATTGTTGAACGAGTTATTAAAACGATTAAAAATAAATTGTACAAATACTTTAGCTTGAACGGACACTATAAGTGGATAGATGGTGGCTTGAACGGTGTTATGAAGACATATAACAACACAAAACATCGTACTATTAAATTTGCACCTGTTAATGTCAATAAGTTTAATGAAACGGACATTAAAAATAATATTACAAATTCCATGATAAAGGTAACCCAAAAATGTCGTCCAAAGTTTATAATTGGTGACAAAGTTCGAATTAGTAAGTACAAACATATATTTGAGAAAGGATACACTCCTAACTGGTCAACAGAATTATTTACTATAAAAAAGATAAATAACACTGTACCAATAACATATCGCATCGAAGATAATCAAAAACAAGTCATATTAGGAACTTTTTACGAACAAGAGCTTCAAAAGTCGTCCTGCCCTGGTGTCTATTTGATAGAAAAGGTATTAAAAAAGAAAGGAAACAAACTGTTTGTAAAATGGTTGGGTTTAAATAACAAAGAGAACAGTTGGATTGATAAGACAGCAATAGTGGAATAAGTTAATTATATAAGTGATATAGAATTTTAAAGGTTATTCATTATTCTGTAGACGATGCAAGGTGGTGGACTAATAAACAGTATCATTAATCATTTACCATTCGAACTTCACATACCCGGTTATAACTATTGTGGACCAGGAACAAAGCTTTCAAAACGATTACTACGTGGTGATAAAGGTGTAAACAAGTTAGACGAAGCTTGTATGCATCACGATATCGCATACGCAAACTACATAGACTTGCCTAACCGTCAAAAAGCCGACTTACGTCTTATAGATATGACTAAACAAAAACTTAAAGCAAAAGATGCTCGAACAGGGGAAAAGATTAGTTCGTGGATAGTAATCAAAGTTATGAAAGCTAAATTGAGTCTGGTGCTGGTGTTAAGACCTTTAATAACTTTGTTAGGAAAATAAAAAGAAAAATCAAAAAACTCTCGCCTAAAGATAACAAGTCACTAAAAAATATAGCTTATATGGTTGCTAGAAAATTAGTTCCATGTATTCCAAAAGTTCGCGTACCTCGAATGATACCTATACCAAAAACTGGAGGCATTCTACCTTTAATCCCAATTTTTGCTGGTTTGTCTGCTTTAGGAGCATTAGCTGGTGGTGCAGCTGGTATTGCTAAAACAGTGAATGATTATAAAGACGGTCAGAAAAAATTACAAGAAACTGAACGTCATAATAAAACTATGGAGACTATAGCAATAGGTAAAGGTTTATACATTAAACCACATAAGCAAGATCAGGGATTGTTTATAAATCCATCAAAAAACTAATTGATCAGCTACCTAATCGCGCTTTAACTAATATCGATATTCAGAAGTATGCCTATTGTATTCCTTACTTTCGGGGAGTTTACATGAAGGATCAGTTACCAAAAACACCTAAACGAATTGAATGTGGTATGGTTAACCTAGATAATTCAAAAAATGATGGAACGCATTGGGTAGCTTATGTTAAAATAAATAATTATTATGAATATTTTGATAGCTTTGGCGATTTAAAACCGCCAAGAGAATTAATCCTATATTTTAAGAACTGTGATGTTTATTATAACTTTAGTAGATATCAACAATTTAACACAATAATTTGTAGACATTTGTGTTTAAGATATTTGCAATTTTTTTGGAATAAATACTATAAATTTTATATCACTCTTTCATTTCCATCATTTGCAAGATGTCACTCACCTTATCGATAACTGGAAACTCATCGGTATTATCTACCTATTATCCAAGCACGCTGCCATTAGTTGGGGAGTATAAAATATATTAGCGATAACAAGATATTAACAAGATATTAGCGACTATTTAAAAACTGAGATAAAAGATGCATCCATAAAACTCAATTGTAATAACAACACCTTAAAAACTATGTTATTTTGTACATCAACTATAGATTTTACTAAAGAAGGTACATTTGGAAGTTTATTGGGATTTAAAAACAGATCTTAGAAGCAAATAAATATCATGTATCAGAGTTTCCAGTTAACATTTTGCCTACGACTGTCAGGATTGAATGTGACATAGTTAGCGGTTCCTATATAAACGGTCAATCCAGTCACATCTTACACGAATTTGCACTTAATGTTCCACCTGGATACAGGATTATAGAAATTCCAAAAAACGCAATCTACTTTCCAATAAACCAAACCAATATAAGCTGCATACAGATAAGGCTGTTAGATATAAATAATAACTTAATAAATTTGCGAGGTGAAGAAGTGCAGTTGTATCTACATATCAGAAGAAAACATGATAGATTACAATAAATATGTGGTTCATTCAACTAAATATAACAGTCCTACTCAAACTATCAAACCAATAAGAGCTCGATCCAAAAAGGTCATAAAATTGAATAAGCTTTTCTTAAAGCGATTGGTTTGTTAAAATGAATATACTAGATGTTTTATCCGCTCCTGCATACAACAACTCTGTGGAAGGAATTGAATTTCACTCTTACAAGCCTTACGTAACAAGTTTCAATAGAAGCGATGAAATCAGGATACCTATTAATCAACAAGACTTGTATATATTACCATCAGCAAGCACTTTGTTTTTGGAAATATTGTTACGAAGTAATACTAATCTGAACGCCCTAAAACTTAGCGCTGGTGAAACGGTAGAAGATATTATTATAAATAAAATAATATGGCGAGTACCACATGTCAAAGTATCCGATAGAGAAAAAATAAATATGTTAAAACTGTTAGAAAAAGACCGATCACTCCAGATGATATTCAGGAATTGGGATTTATATGAATATCCGGCTTTACCAAAAACTACTAAATATACTTGGTCCATAAAAACATCATCGCAAATAGAGAAACCAAGATTTGTTATTATTGGTCTGCAAACAAATAGAAAAAATAATCCTAAATTGGATATGTCTCAGTTTGATCACTGTGACGTTCGTGATGTTAGAGTATACCTAAATTCAACCTACTTCCCTTATGAAAATTTAAATTCAAGTTTCTCGAATAACAGAATTGCTATATGAACAATTCACCAGATTCCAACACTCATATTACGGAGGTCGTCGTGGTGAACCGTTATTAAGTGAGAAACAATTTAAAAATATTGCTCCGTTATTTGTCGTAGATTGTTCTAGACAACCAGATAATCTTAAGTCGGGTCCTGTTGTGGATGCCAGAGTGGAAATTGAAAGTGACATTGATATACCAGATCAAACTTCGGCATATTGTCTTATATTGAACGACTGTATAATTGAGTATAAACCATTAAGCAGCACTGTGAGAAAATTATCATGAACCCGAATACGATTATAGTGGATGTCCAGGGGTTTAAATACACGTGTAATAACTTTATAGTCAAGGAATTAGCTCTGGCCACTCGTGTTTATACCCAAACGTTCTTAATAAAGCCTCCATACTTATTTAAATACTTAACTACGAATGAAAAAAAAACAAGTTACGTGGTTGGAGAGAAACAGAGGGATTTACTGGAATGAAGGTTATATCGACTATAGAGAATTTCGACGTATAATTGTTCCTTATCTAGAAAATAAAGAAATTATTGTGAAGGGCTTAGAAAAAGTTAAGTGGATTCAAGATCTTTGTATGAATTGTATTTGTATAGATCTTGTTGAAGACAAGTGTCCAAATTTATCACTGTTGCATAACAAATATTCAAATATTGAAACCAGTTTTAATTGTATTAATCATATTAAACAATGTGCACTTAAAAATGTTTTATGTATAAAGAACTATTTAATAGAGCAAGAAAGGTAATATGTCTTCCTATACGCAGTTTTAATAAATAAAACATTTTTTTAAAGTAAATGGTTTTTTTATTTTTTAACACATATTTTTAATATTTATAGTTTTTTAACATATATTTTCATAGTAAATATTTTTTTTATAAAATCTAAATATGTCATCACTTTATCTACTAGTTACATTAATGAATTATTACCTAATTAAAAAATATGATATGAGTAGCCACACAATTATTACCTATGGTTTTTATTTTTTAACACACAACTTAATATTTATAATTTTTTAACACATATTTTGACAGTAAATAAAATTTTAATAAAATCTAAATATGTCATCACTTTATCTACTAGTTACATTAATGAATTATTACCTAATTAAAAAATATGATATGAGTAGCGACACAATTTTTTGGAAATATTGTGAATTAATTTTTCAGCTTGATCCGATATCTCATCTACCGTATCTTGTACAATATACTGTGCAGTGATTATCTCCTTAACTTCATCTTCGTCGTCTCTTGACTCACTGAGTTCCTTGATCGTAATTTTTATTAAACGTCGTCCTTTTCTTCTTTCACTGTTAATAATATAGGAATTCAATGCACTGCGTTTGTTTGTAATTGGTCTTCTTCGATTAGTTTTCTTTTTGTTTCTTTTTACTTCTTCATTGGGTGTTATTATCCAAGGTCTATTCATTGCGTTGTCCAAGTCGAACTGATCTTGCAGGTCTGGAAGATATTCAGGAGAGATCTCTTCTGTTCCGTTTGAAAATTTGTTTAAGTTGGTATTCTGAAAATTATTTAAAACATTAGTAATAAATCATACTAAGTATTTTGTAAAGATTGAAATTTTCAATAGATTGAAAGTTATAAAATACCTACCATGTTGTTAGATATGCTCGTCTTGACTGTTTAATAAAGAATGAACTAGGTAATAATATTTTTTCTAACGCAGTTGATATATCAAATCATGCTAACATAAAGTATTTATTGGTATGATGATCAAGTTAGAACTTGAAATTCAACCATTCAATAATTCGTATGTGCATAATGTTATTGTTATGTACCTACTTAATAGTTGTGAAATTCTTATGAATTTCCAACGTGTTGTAACGTGAATGATGACGTATTTCGTTATTAATATCAAGTAAGGAATATAATAAAAACACAATAATTATGTAATTGCTTATTTTAATTTCTTCGAAATACTAATACAGAATCGGGTAACCAGTTAAATACCTATAGGCACCTTATCAGTTTATATATTTCATATTTTGTATTGTCTAAACTCTAGCTATTCTATAGAATACCTACATTATTCCTCATATTATATTCTACAACTTCTTTGGGAGCTACTCTAATTGAGTCACCAGAGCCTATTCAAATTTGATAAAATATTCTACATTATGTATAACTACGTGCTACTTTAATTTTACACTTTTTGGAATGACCAAAATATATAGGTATCTACTTACAAATTGATTACGTGGTTCACCGCACTGTCCATGAGGGTTCCTTGTCAATTTCTTCCGTGATGATAAAATATCTGAAAATAAAATTAAATATAGGTTTAAGTCTAATTATTGAAAATCGGCAAATGTAGTCCGAATATGTCAAACCTACAATTTCTTCGGAAGCTACTCTAATTGAGACACCAGAGCCTATTCAAATTTGATAAAATATTCTACTTTATGTACAATTAAGTGCTACTTTAATTTTACACTTTTTGGAATGACCAAAATATATAGGTATCTACTTACAAATTGATTACGTGGTTCACCGCGCTGTCCATGAGGGTTCCTTGTCAATTTCTTCCGTGATGATAAAATATCTGAAAATAAAATTAAATGTAGGTTTAAGTCTAATTATTGAAAATCTAATTATTGAAAATGTAGTCCGAATATGTCAAACCTACACAACTTCTTCGGAAGTTACTCTAATTGAGACACCAGAGCCTATTCAAATTTGATAAAATATTCTACTTTATGTGCAATTAAGTGCTAGCAAGAGATTAAATATTTCAGCGTTCATTATTTTATTTACAACTTTTTGAATTTTGTACAGAACTTAAATGTTATACGAAAATTAAGGATAATCGTATAAAATTAAATTTAAAGGACTTCCATAGAAAACTACGTCGCCTTATAAATTAGATATTTAGTAGGTAAACTAACAAAGAATTATAAATCAAATAATTAACATTATAAGTAATTACTTACATGTCATTGCTTTTATTTTGGGTCTTCCTTTTAATCCTCTGAAGGACGTAGTGCACTGCGTGGTTGGTAGCTCGATGCAAATGGTAGATATTGTGGGAAAAGAATATGAGACATTCCTCGCGTATAGGAACGATGTGACGATGTAACACACATAGGTAAACAAGTAGAACATACATGAACAAACTGCTGACTTAACATTTGTCGTAGCTTTGTATAAAGGTACGTTGTTAGCCGACTTGGATAAAAAGAGGTGTATTACCATATAGTTTAAGCACATACCAAAACTATTTGCTAATATTTAAAAGTTATATTTTAAATGATTATTTGTAATGTTTGTTAACATATTTGTGGGATAAGTCTGTAGTAATATTTTTCAAAAATTATTTTTATCGAAACGATTCCAAAGGATTTTTAATAGAATACCGTTAACCATACCTTGTATAAAATTTGAGAACCATAAACCAACATACCTACAGATAAATAAAGTAACCACCTTTTTTAGAAGTCGGTTAATATGATGTCGTTTTAATATTGTATCGCTGAGTAAGTAAACTAACAGATACCTTGCTTCCACACACTAACACACACACACACACACACACACACACACCCATAAAAACCGTGCATAGCAATTTGAAACTTCTATAATTGTGACGCAAACTAGATAACTTCAAAAGATTTTTTTAAGCTCTTGAATAATAGTGTATTTGGAAAAACTTTAGAAAATACTGAAAACAGGGTTAATGTCCATTTAGTTTCTCAGTGGCGAGATATCAAAAACATAACTAAAAGAAGAAAATGCGCTCAAAACCTTATTGCTCGTCCAAATTTCCATAGTGCAACGGTTTTCACTAAAAATCTAGTAGCGGTGCAGTTAAATCCTGAACAAATAACTTTGAACAAACCAATATATATTGGCTTTGCTGTTCTAGAATTATCAAAAAATCATATGTATGATTTTCACTATTCAGTAATGCAACCTTTTTACAAGGATAGGATACGGATGTGTTACACGGATACGGATAGTTTTGTGTATCATATACAAACCCATGATTTCTATGAAGACATAAAAAATAACTTTTTATCTTACTTTGACACCAGCAATTTTTGTAAAAATAATGTGTATACTTTACCCATACAGAACAAAAAAATACCAGGCTTGTTTAAAGATGAAATGGCTGGTAAAATAATAAGCGAATTTGTTGGATTGAGATCGAAGTTATATTGTATCAACACCATTCACAGCACAATTAAAAAAGCCAAGGGTATTAAAAAGAATGTTGTACGTGACCTTAACGTTACTGATTATGAAAAAACACTTTATGATGGTGAAATTGTTCATAAAACAAATGTTTTATTTAAGTCAATAAAACATGAGCTATTTACATGTGCTGTAACAAAAATTGCGTTGTCCGGTGATGATGATAAAAGAGTAATTGCAAAAGATAAGATTTCAACTCGAGCATGGGGTCATACCAATATTTTTAATTTTTAAATTAGTAAATAAAAATGTTTATTTACTGTTTCTTTTAAGTACATGTTACAATGTTTGGAGAGATCTCCTATTGCACAAATATATGCTTGTATCAGGAAAATCCGCTCTCCTTACAGACCTTTTATAAGCTGCGTACCTTTTATAAGTTAGCATAAAATAAGCAAATAATATTCACATGTTATGTGCACTAAACACGAAGTTTTGTGATGTATATCATTTGAGATCCTACATGATAGTGTGAAAGTGACGTAACGAGCCCTGTGACATGATGTCTTGTGATCAGACCCGTTATATCGGACTAAGGTCTACTAATAATGGGACTGCTAGCTTATTGGATTTAACTAGACTTAACAAATTATAATTATTTTAATAAACTAAACTAAGTAAAACTGTAAAAAATAAAAATAAATAAAAATGTATTATTATATAGTTTTCAGTTTTTTAATTTAATATCGTATAGCATTTACAAAACTATCATCATGACGAACAAGTTTACGTTTTTCGCTATGTTAGAATTCTAGAATGTACAAATTCTAATCCAAAGTGATATTGGGCATTCTGTCCCACCTTTATCTATCTTAAAAATGTGATCTTAACGTGTTCATGTTAACAAACATGCATCGGGTTAGTTTGCTGTACGAAAGCAATCATCTAGCAAGTGAAATTGGTTAACCATTGACGGAACGGTAGTGTATTGAACGGCATTAAAATGTGGAACGTTGGCTTAGGTAAATGATTTTACAAAGAGTTATTGGGCATTCTATCCCACCGTGACTGAGGTTATCGAAGATAACCGATGGAACTAAGGTGGGGTAGAATGTCCAATAACTCACTACTGAGCAGAAGCGGGCTCGCGTGGAATGGTGCTCACAGATGCTACTGAAGTACGACCACGGACATTCTAATGCTGTTTATGACATTGTCACAGGAGACGAAACGTGGATTTATTGTTTTGAACCCGAAAAAAAAAGCAATCTTGTGAATGGGTGTTTGAAAATGAGGACAAGCCAACAAAAGTGAGGTAGGCAAGAAACGTTGGTAAAAAAATTCCCATCTGTACAATTCCACTTGAAGATCAAAAGAGTGTTAATGCCGAGTTGTATTCTACCATTTGTTTACCCAGGGTGTTAGCAAAAGTTCGCGAAAGACGACCCAAAAGCCGCGTTCTCCTACATCATGACAACGCTTCTTCACACACGGCCAATAAAACAAAGTCATTTTTAGCTTCCGAAAAAGTACAACTCGTCACCCATCCTGCGCATAGCCCCGACCTAGCACCCTGTGATTTCTGTATTTTCCCCAAAATCAAAGATTTGATGAGAGGTTTCACTTTTACCAACTCCGAAGAGGCAGTGATAGCGTTCAATCAGCACGTAGAAAACATGCCTTCAGATCTGTGGTCCTCCTATTTAAAAAAATGGTTCTATCGCATGAAAAAATGTTTAAAATGTAAAGGAGAGTATTTTGAAAAGCAATAAACATAATATTTTGGTTTTAGCATGTTGTTTTTTTAAGTTACGCAAAACTTATAGTGTGACCTACGTATAAGATACATTTGATTTTGATTATGTGTTTCCGTGGGAATTAATTAGGAACGAAAAAACTATATCACTAGGGTGAATCTACGGTAATCATCTAGTACTGTAATAAAACAGAACAAATAGTGTGCCTGTACATTTAAAGAACAATAATAAACTGTTTACCTCGAATCACAACGACTCTTCTCCCACTTGGCAGCATAGTCGCCAAGGGAATGACTTGCCTGCAACATTGTTAACCCTATTATTAAACTAGCAATTAGAAATGTACAATGCTTTCCTCCCAAACTGGTTAGTGCTAGAAACTTGAAATTTTGCATGAATATACAGTTCGGACGGACGGACGGACAGTGAAGTCTCAGTAATAGGGTTTCCGTTTTACCCTTTGGGTACGGAACTCTAAAAATTACAGAACAGGACGTTTTTTTTTTAAATTACTGATTGAGGAGTGCCCTACTCTTTGAGACACTAGTTACAAGGATTATAAAAATAAATTCATCAAACAAGATTTGTAAAATTTTAAGGAGTTTTGTAAATTTTTATTTCCAAATTTTGACGATAGTTAGGTTAATCATTTCCAGAAGCATTCCAAGAATTCGCCCTTGCATGGTCGTCTCAGAAGATCGGCGACCAGATATTTTTTTCAACCAGTTTTTAAAAGTTCATCTAATATATAAAATTCTCGTGTCACAGTTTTCGTTGCCATACTCCTCCGAAACAGCTTGACCGATTCTCATGAAATTTGGTGTGCATATTGGGTAGGTCTGAGAATCGGACAACATCTATTTTTCATCCCCCTAAATGTTAAGGGTAGTCCACCCCTAAAGCAAAACAACGTTTGCCGGGTCAGCTAGTGCTTTATACAAAAGTAAGTAGTTTATAATGTATATTATTATATATTATATATATTATATATATTATATTATATATTATATATATATAATAATATATAATATCTATTTTGTACATAGGTATATCTATAATATAAAAATGAATGTGCTGCTAAGCGCAAATCTCGAGAGCAGCTGAACCGATTTCGCTAATTCTATTTTTGTTGTGATCTTCTTTCTATCTTTGTTACCTTTTCCTCTATCTCCGTAGCAAGAACCAAATTATGTTAAGTTCATTATATTTTTATTTTTTTGGGGTTCCGTACCCAAAGAGTACACATTAATTATACACATTACAACCCAACACAAAATATTTATTATATAACAATAATGATGTAATTCTAAAAAAATAATAAACTTACGTCACATTCATAATATACGCCAATTCAGGGTTGGTTATGTCTCTGTTTGAGAAGAACTCTGGGCAGGCTGTTCTCATTGTGAAATACAGGTCTAACTTGCGTTTACATCTCTCTAATGAAAAGTTGCAGCCTCGTAGAAAGTTTAATATACAGGTTTCATCTGAAATTTGATGAACAAAATATTCAGTACATAAACAAACCTAGGTATGCAATGCATGCTGCTAATTGCAAATGTTGAGCGGAGCAAATGTTTTTATTACATATCAGAATCAGAATCGAACATATTAATGGAATGAAAAAAAAATCTATGTTCATTGTTGACGCACGTGTTTCCATGGCAACCATTTAATCATCTGGTTTTCGGTGATGTCTAGGACATTTTGGGTAATTACTCCTCCGTGGTCAGCTCTATTTTCATGATTTCAGAGATATGCACTCCCGGGTATGATGTCGACCAGCATGCCAAATTTGGTCAAAATCGGTCGAGCCGTTTCGGAGGAGTTGGCACATAAACGATTTACACTTGTCGCCTAAGATTGAGCGCCGCTTCGCTCCGCTCAATTAAGACGTTGGAACCAGAGTGGTATAAGGTACAAACCTACGTTTTTGAGAAAAGTAAACGTGTTACCAAAGTAGGGACCACCACCAGAGGCGGTAAGACCGATCATGGACGACTGGCAGCAGAGGCAGCACGGTGACCTCACGAATCGCGCGACTCAGATCATTACGGGGCTCGATTGCTTCGGTAAGCATATGTTTTTATCCATCGTGAGGTCACCCCACTGTCAATACTGCTAGGCCTCCGATGAAGACACTGTACTCCAAACGTTGGTGTGCTCAGCGTAGGCTAGTCAGCGCCAGGACCTCGTCGTGGGTCTGGGCGTGGATATACCCTCTCGCTGGAGACTATGCTTTAAGCCATGGTTTCCAGCGAGAGTAGGTGGAACAGAACGTGGCCGTGTTCTTCTGCGAGCAGGTTATGCTCGCGAAGGAGGCAGCCAAGACGGAGACAAAGGGTTTTTTTTTTTTTTTTTTTTATATTTGGTTCGCCAAATTGACGCCGCCCGCCTGGTGGTAAGTCGTGACGACGTCTAGCGATTGTGGGCCACTCTCACAGCACACATTACTATTGAGAGTGGCCCTCAACTTGACGACCTACTGATGTGCCTCTTCACGCTCCGCTTAAACAACCCAGGATTATATGTGGGAGGAAACACGTGCACAGGCAGGGCGTTCCAGGCCACTATCGTTCGGCAGAGAAACGAACGTTTAAAACGTTCGGTTCTCGCGAACATGCTATCCACTGTGTGGGGGTGGCATCTCTGCCCGGCACGAGTCGTTCGGGATCGGAAGGAAGAGGGTGGGATCAGATTGAAGAGCTCTTCAGAACACTCGCCGTGGTAAATACGGTAGAATTTTTTATAGTACCGGGTATCCTCCCGGTACTATAAAAAATAATAAATACGTTATTTAATTTAATGGTTTCTTGTAAAAATACTTAATTACGTTTTTTCCTTCACGCATTATAAAAATTAAAAGGAAGTGACATTATATTGAGGTACCTAATAGGGAGTAATTATTTGGCGGACACAATAATTTTTTTCCGTACTAATTTGAATGTAGGTACCCGATGGACTTTCGACTGAACTGCTTTATTGGCGCAGTGATATGTGTACGCGACTGCCGTACCTGAGGTCCCGGGTCCGATTCCCGGATCGAATCAAATATTAAGACAGAAATTATAAATAGATCACAAAAACTGATGTCATCGGAGGGACACGAACCCACGGCCTTTTCCTAACCGGGGGAGTGCTCTGACCAACTGAGCTACGATGATAACTACCGAGCCAACAACATCGAATTTTTGCTTCATATCATATTCATAATTTCTACATCGCGCTATTAAGGTTAGCGTTGGATCCACCTACCGCAGTTCTACCGAACACTGTGTCAGTGTTCAATCAAATTTGACTTACCAAATTCATTAGGTAAGTGTGGCTGTTGCTTCAACCACACCTTCATATTAGATAGGTACTCATCTCTTGTACTGGGCACTTCTTTCAGTTCCTCTCGAATCTTCGCCAATAGTTCGCCATTGGGTTGCTCCAGTAGTACAAAATCTGACGTCATTTTTGCCCTTAAAAAATTCAATTCCAAAGTAACTACGCTTTGCAAGTCAATAGCATGTAATCCGATCTTTTACATTGAGGTTCTGTATTCCCATTGGATAAACTGGGAGTCACCATTTTTTTAATGTTGACCAATCTGACGTCAGTTCATTGAAGTTTTTTTTTAATTATCCAAAGTCGGAGATTGATTACCCACTGACCTCTAATGTAATTTTAAATGTATATTTTGATATAGGTAATTGCATCACTACCTACATACTTATTATAAACAAAATCTCCGCAGCGTCTGTCTGTCTGTTCTTGATAAACAATAAAACTACTACTACTCATCATTCACTGAGCCTTTTCCCAACTAAAGTTGGGGTCGGCTTTCTAGTCTAACTGCGATTCGGCTGAACATCGATATTTTCCGTGAAGCGACTGCCATCTGACCTCCACAACCCATGGGCGACATCGAAGTTCTGTAGTTAGACCTATCGGATTTTTGATTTAGGGCTCCAACTACCCCTAACGACTGCCATAGATGTTTGTATGACAACCGGGACCGACGGCTTAACGTGCTCTCCGAGGCACGGAGGAGTCTCAGTGTCCTAAGAAATGGTCACCCATCCTAAGACCGGCCTGACTCGATGTTGCTTAACCTTTGCAATGTGTTAACATTGTCGGTAACCACTAGTCCACCAGCCCCAGAAAAAAACTACTACTACTGCACAGATTTTCTCGAAGAAGAATTTTAATATATTACAGGCGAAGGCGGAGGCTCGTAAGCTAAAAATACGAGTATACCAATAAAAAACATTATCTATATTTTCAAAATAGTAGTTATTTTTCATAATAGTAGTATTAGCACAGAATAAACGTTAATTAAAGTGCATTCTTTTGTTTACAGAGAACATAATTCAAACATTAGGGTTTTCAGCATAATTTGACCAATAATTATGACGTTAATGCCTCAATATCAACTCTATGGTACATGCCGTGTCACAAACAAGAGACAACCCTTACTGACTTACAACTTTAAGTTGTAGCTGACGTCACGTATTTTTTGCGATTGTTAGGCGAGTGACATATGCCTGGTATCAGTATCCAACAATTTTGTGTTTAGAAATACATTTTACTTCAATTGTTTTCCATATTTCAAACGAGAATATAAAAGCATATTGTAGAATTTATTTTGTAGAGTAAAGACAAAGTTAAAATATTTTATGTAAAACAGGTGGGGTACAGTTAACCTATTGTACAATATTTATCATTAACTTTAACGATTAAATAGTTATAAATTCACAAAAAATATGTACTTTTTTTTTAAATTCCGCGTGACTGCGGCCGCTCCTATGTCCATTGCTGCGGGCGTCTCTGGTACACATCAGAAGGTATTACCAGTGGCGCCCGGCACACCTTGGCCACCTTTGTGAAAAAAAAAAATATTTACCTTGTATGACACAGCAACACTTGAACGCGAATTGTTCTCGACTGACTTATTACTGATTCAAACAGGATCCCACGCTTTACATATAATTAATAAGGCAACACGAGAAATAAGTAAGTATATTTTTATAATAATATGTTATAATAACTCAACACACGTGATAATTTTTAGGGTTCTGTACCCAAAGGGTAAAACATACAACGAAGATTTTCGAGCGTGTTATTTATAACGCATTTTACGGCTTCTTTGAAAGGTGCAAAGTACTCGCGGACGAACTATATGGTTTCAGGAAGGGAAGAAATATTAACATGGCTATATATAAAGTATTCGAGAGGATAATAATAAACGTTGATAACCGACGACCTGTAGCGGCTCTATTTATGGACATGAACAAGACTTTTGACTATGTGGATCGGGACAAACTTCTCCGGATGTTAGAGAGTTGAGGGGTAACGCTTTGGAACTCGTTAAATCCTGTATCTCACTGACAGAAAACAAGTAACACAGGTTACCAGGGTGTGTTCTAAAACAAAAACGGAACGAGCTACTGTCCAAAAATCAAATAACTACGGTGTTCCCCAAGGCAGTATATTGGGCCCTCTCTTGTTTTTCGTATATATAAATGACATGCCCAGGGTTACGCCGCCGCCGCATCCTATGATTTTATTTGCCGACGACAGTACCGTCATTCTTAGTAAAAATAAAATAAAAATAAAATAAAATAACGTTTATTATCTTTGAAATTTTCAGAAAATTATTTAGATTCGTCAGAAGTTGGTGTGACTCTACCGAGGGTTCCAAAATGCAACGAGACTGAGAAGAGCCCTCAAGAAACTCAGCTCGGCTTTTTTCAAAATATTTCATCTTAAATCTAATACAGAGTTATTTAGAAAGGAGCAATTCGTTACGTTGTTACAACCAGGCCGCCTTGTCATCTAAGAAATCATTAATACTATAATAAGCTTTATGGCACAATTTACTTTTTATTAGTTTTTTAAATTTATTGACAGATAAATTTGCTATTTCGGTTGGCAATGTATTGTACATTCGAATAAAGTTCCCCGCAAAAGAATTACTCACTTTATGAAGCCTAAATTTAGGAACAGCCAGTTTATCCTTATTTCTTAAGTTTAGATTATGATTATCACTATTTTTCACAAATTTACTTTTGTTCTTGTGGGTATACAATAAAATTTCATAAATATACTGTGAATACACTGTAAGGATGTTAATATGCTTAAACTTATCTCTTAATGACTCCCGAGACCCCAGACCCCATAGTGGAAACAACGATTGTACGTTTGAGCATGAAGTAAACGAGTGCTTAAGGGCATTAGTAGACTGGTTAACAGCGAATAATCTGCGTATCAACCTCGGTAAAACAAAAATAATGACTTTTGAGCAAAAAACTAAAAACATAATACCGAATATTTAATACGGAAGCAACAAAATAACGGAAATTGATTCGACTAAGTTTTTAGGTATCGATTTGGATCGTGACATGTCATGGAAAACTCACACCCAAAATGTATGTAAGCGCTTGAGTCAGTACTCATATGCCTTGTACAACCTGGGTTGTGAATGAGACCACACTTATGACCGCATACCATGCATATGTAACCTCGGCAATACGCTATGGTATTATATAACGGGATAATTCCACAAATGTGGAATTAGGCTTCAGAGCGCAAAATAATGCTTTAGAGCTATGTTCCTAATGAAAAGTACGGACAGTTGCAGGCCTTTGTTTCTGAGTCTCGGTATATTAACAATGTCTTCTTTATACATATTTAAAGTAGCAATGTTTGTTAAAAGTAACATTCGTTTGTTTGATAAGTTGAAAAACTTCCGGCACCAACACAAAATTCGTTTCAGGTCACATAAGAATGACAAGAGATTTTTGGCAATGGCTCCAAGAATATACAATAAGTTGCCTGTGTCTGTTCTGGAAATTGGAGATTTAAACAGGTTTAAATTAGAACTGCTAGTTTTCTTTAAAAGGAAGGGGATATGATTCAGTGCGGGATTATTTAATTTATGCATTATTTTTTTTTTTATTTGGTTCGCCAAATTGACGCCGCCCGCCTGGTGGTAAGTCGTGACGACGTCTAGCGATTGTGGGCCACTCTCACAGCACACATTACTATTGAGAGTGGCCCTCAACTTGACGACCTACTGATGTGCCTCTTCACGCTCCGCTTAAAGAACCCAGGATTATATGTGGGAGGAAACACGTGCACAGGCAGGGCGTTCCAGGCCACTATCGTTCGGCAGAGAAACGAACGTTTAAAATGTTCGGTTCTCGCGAACATACTATCCACTGTGTGGGGGTGGCATCTCTGCTCGGCACGAGTCGTTCGGGATCGGAAGGAAGAGGGTGGGATCAGATTGAAGAGCTCTTCAGAACACTCGCCGTGGTAAATACGGTAGAATGCGGCCAAGGAAGCTATTGTTCGGCGCTGAACTAGCGGCTCAAGGCTTCCCGTTACCTCCGGACAATCTATAATACGGATAGCCCGTCGCTGCATAGCGTCGAGAGCGTCCAGCAGATACTTCGTTTGCCGTCCCAGAGGTGAGAGCAGTATTCGACGCAGGGTCTAATCTGCGTCTTGTACAGCAGACACCTCTGGTCCGGTGTAAAGAATCTCTTTACCTTATTCAGTATTCCTAGTTTCCGCGAAGCTAGCCCTATACATCTTTCGATGTAGTTTTTATTATTGAGCTCTCGACGAACGTCTATGCCAAAGATATCAAGGTTGTCCTTCATTGGTAATAATGCATTCTGAAGAGAGGGTAGGGGAAGGAAAGGGGATTTCTTCGCAGTAAATGCACACGCCTGTGTTTTGCGGGCATTGAACTCGACCAGGTTCTCGGTACCCCATTGAGAGATACTGTCGAGGTTACGGTCGAGATCAGCCACGAGTCGTCGTCTCTCCTCGTCAATCTCAGATCGCCCCGCCGTCGGACGAACCGAGTAACTCCCGTGCAGTGTGCTGTCATCTGCATAGCAATGAATGTTCCCGAGGGATAGCATATCATTGATATGCAGAAGAAAGAGAGTTGGTGATAGTACGGACCCCTGCGGTACCCCGGCATTCACTTGCAAGAAGCGAATCGTTTAAAAAGCTGGCAATCCAGCTGCACAGTTGAGGAGGTAGACCATATGCCGGAAGCTTGGAAAGGAGCGAAGCATGCCAGACCCTATCGAAGGCTTTGGCGATGTCTTTGAATGCCAGAAGATCACCCGTTGATCGCTTTGGCCTGAAGCCGTATTGTCGATCATTGATTAGCGAGTGATCCTCTAGGAATTGCATGAGCTGCTTATTTATAAGGAGCTCAAGCACCTTGCAAATGACTGAGGTGACAGCTATGGGTCGATAGTTGCCTGGATCGGACGACTGCTTTTTAGGACATTGAATTTTTCATTGACATTTTATACACCCAGAATTATTGAAATTTATTTTTGTAATTTGATATCGTTTTTGAAACTTTCACTGACATTTTATAGGTAGTTACTTACATTATTATTGACATTTGTAATTCAAATATTGGATAGAAACAGGCGTTACCTGGCGAAAATCCATGACAAAGTAATGGTAAGTAAGATGTTAAAAACTTATTAAAATTATAATAGCATTATTTTTCCCAGAGTTAAATTCAATTTATTTATTTGTAATTCAATTTATTTTGTAATTTTGACATTTTTCTAATTTATTCTAATATCCATATGACATTATTGTATCGTCCTATAAATGCATGCTCGTTGAGGCAGAGAACAGCGGAAGTAGATTCCTGTATCTATACCTAGCCTTGTAATTATTTACCTGTGTTCAGCAATAAATAAATGATTGATTGATTGACGGGGAACCTTAAAAATCTATGGACTTCACTGTCCGCCCGTCTATCTTGGGCTGTATCTTATGAACCGTAATAGTAAGAAAGTTGAAATTTTCACAGATGATATTTTTCTGTTGCCTCTCTAACAACACATACTAAAAAACAGAATATAATAAATATTTAAGGGGATACAACAAACGTGATTTTTTTAGCTGTTTTGGTACGGAACCAATAGTGCGCGAGTCCGACTCGCATTTGGCCGGTTTTTAGCATTCCCATACCTACTGCTTCATTATTGTATCGACATTGCAATAATAGTACGAAGGGGGCGGATTGCTAGTATAAAAATAAACATAAATACATACTGTGATATCACCAAGCGTTTTTTAAATGGCTGCTTTAACGTTCCGGGTACGCCTTCGAAAGGATCCCAGGGCGCGGTGGACTTTAGCCACATGCTGCCTCTGTCTAGGTGGGGGTAGGGTTTTTCCCGCGTTCTAAAATTTACTTAGTTTGAAGGATTTAAGCATAACGGACCACTGCACTGGAGCTTTGTCTTATGTAATAAAATATCTTGTCTATAATGTGATTTGGTTGCCATGTCTCTTTCTAAGTTGACCTAATTATGGGTATTTGAGACCTAATCAAACCTCACCTGCAAGATGGAAAAGAAAGAACATTGACATTTATTATTAAATTGAGATTATTCCTGTTATTTTGCGTATTAAGTTTTAGTTTTTTTTTTAATTTTACTTAATTTTATGTTTTCAAAATTTACAATAAGAATTACAATATACAATATACCGGGTGTTACGTAAGGGTTATATCAACCCGAAGCCAGCACCATCAGCTGGTCGACCAGAACCCGTTTTGATATGTGGCGACCGCCAGAGAAGAAAAAAAGTTCATAAAAAAAACAATATTACCGAATAAAATACGCACTTGTTTAAACAACACTAGCTAAAATCAGCTGCTTTGGTCATCCACATCAAATAGGTACAAAATAATAGGTACAAATAATGCGCGCCTGTGAAAAGCCTTCCGTCTCACTCCTGGTAGGAACATTTTGTCTCTGTTTCGCACCAAGTGATGCCGCACGAAGCCGAGCGTCGGTCGGCTTCGGTCGCCGTTTGAAGTTGCCCAGGTATTTTATTTAAAATATCATTTAGCAAGGTCACAGGTCAGTTCAGTTGCATTCTTTGCTTTGTGCAGTGAGGTAGCTAAATAGTTGTTTAGTGTGTTAATTTGTGAGTTGTGTCAAGTTGTGTGTGATAGTGATTGTGTTGTGTAGTAATGGCTCTGAGTAACGAAGAGTATTACGAGATGATGCTTTGTGTAGGAGCATCAGAAGGCAATTTGAGCGCTGCCCGGGAGTTGTACCGTGAGGCGGGAAGGCGGCCATTTTGAACCTTTCCTGTAAACAGGTAAGATTTTTCTAAAATTGGGGACAGAGATTTTACTATCACTTTCACGTGGTGCACCTGTCGAACCACGGACGAGGATCTGGTGAAACATAACTATGTGTTGGTAAAAATTTTATTTACATAAACAAACATAATCCTTTAAGGACGCCCACACCGCCGCGACGCCCGCGCCACCCCACCAAGGGCATTGTACATACTTATCACGTGTTCATTGTCTTGTAGTAGCTACGTCAAGCCGTAGCGTTGGGACACGTTTGTTTTGATTTGAAATATCTATTTAAATTTTTTGATGATTTTTTTTTCTTCTTTGGCGGTCGCCATATATCGATACAGGTTATGGTCGACCAGCTGATGGGGCTGGCTTCGGGTTGATATAACCCTTTCGTAACACTCTGTATACATAATTATAGACTAAAAATATTTACATTACAAAATATCGTTTAAAAAATCCTCCGCGTCATTGCCGACTGGGAAGGTTCCCAGAATGCTGGCTGTGTTGCCACGTTGGATGGCGATACTTATTCTTTGGGCCAGAAAATAGAAAGCCTTCTGGTCCTGAGAAGCATCGATTAGGCGTTTAGCAATGTCTCTATAAAGGCGGTGAGCACTCGGACCCCATGACCCCAGTGTCTCAACCCCAAACGGCTCAAATATGTAATCACCTGCTAGGTTAGCATATTTACGCCGTTTAAGGCCTTCAGCAGATGCAGCAGCAGCGCCGGCACATCCGGATGTGCTTGGAAGGTGTGAAGGTGCTAAGGTGTCAACGCATGTAGCGTCCCACACCAAAGGCCTTCTCATCTGCCACGGTAGCAACGACATACAGTCCGGTCTCTTTCCATCGCTTCGTGCTAAACCATTTGGTTCACGTACGGCCGGAAGACCTGCGGTGGAAAGAGCCCTACAAATTATGTCGTTTATATTTATAGTTTTATACGAATTAGCCCTACGAATTATAGTTTTAGTTGACTGTACCTAGGAATTAATTATTAAATAAGTCACAAATTTTATGCATGTCTTAAAAGTAGATCAAGGAGCTCCAAATTATTATTGTTATGTAATACCTCACCACCTTTGATCAGCAAATAAATGATTTGATTTGATTTGAAGAAAGGAAGAGTGTGTAATTAGTAGGTGGGTTGAACAACCCTGTTGAACAACCGATAAGGTGTGTTGTTTAATAAACATTTTTTCTTTCTTTCTTCTTTCTTTCAAGGCTGTGGTAAACTCGAAAGTGTTTGTTGAAAGGCCTATCATATGGAAGAAACAAAGTTACTATTGAAAATTGGTCGTATACTTCCCTATCTGTCTTCCCCTTTGGAAAAACAGGCGTGTTTATAAATGAAATAATTATTACCAGGTTACGGGCAAATAGCTATGGGGTATTTTCCACAGAGAACACATAACACTTTGCACTATGTGTCTACCTATTGAATTTTAATTATAGTTTCCTATTAGAGGGAGAGCGAGCAACCAGATTCACTCACAGCCGCGAGATAAAACCCTACCCCAACGACGAGGGATTCTGATCTCGACCAAATCCCCGAAGAGGCCACACTGTGGTCAAAGTCCGCCGGTGAACGCAAGTCGGCCTGTGAACCGTAGACTTTGGGAGCGGCTTTGTTTGAAAATTTCTTCTTCAATTTTCTTTATTACTCTTTCATTTGAAGGGTACAGGAAAAAAAGGACCTCTTTTTTTTTTTGTAATATTGGGTTCGCCAAATTGACGCCGCCCGCCTGGTGGTAAGTCATGAAGACGTCTAGCGATTGTGGGCCACTCTCACAGCACATAATACTATAGAGAGTGGCCCTCAACTTGACGACCTACTGATGTGCCTCTTCACGCTCCGCTTAAAGAACCCAGGATTATATGTGGGAGGAAACACGTGCAAAGGCAGGGCGTTCCAGGCCGCTATCATTCGGCAGAGAAACGAACGTTTAAAACGTTCGGTTCTCGCGAACATGCTATCCACTTTGTGGGCAATGTGCTGTCATCTGCATAGCAATGAATGTTCCCGAGGGATAGCATAACATTGATATGCAGAAGGGAGAGAATTGGTAACTGCACGGACCCCTGCGGTACCCCGGCATTCACTTGCAAAAAGCGAGAAGCCTGGCCATCGCAGAGGACCCGCATTCGGCGTTCGTTCGGCATATGGTAGACCATATGCCGGAAGCTTGGAAAGGAGCGAAGCATGCCAGACTCTATCGAAGGCTTTGGCGATGTCCAAGCTAATCGCCAAGGACTCGCCGTGTCTTTCCATAGCCTCACCCCAGACATGCGTTACGAATGCCAGAAGATCACCTGTTGATCGTTTTGGCCTGAAGCCGTATTGCCGATCATTTATTAGCGAGTGATCTTCGAGGTATCGCATGATCTGCTTGTTGATGATGAGCTCAAACATATTGCAGATGACTGAGGTGACAGCTATGGGTCGATAGTTGCCTGGATCAGACCGATCCCCTTTCTTGGGGATCGGTTGTACGTTCGCCTCTTTCCAGACCTCCGGCACGATTCCTGTGGAGTAAGACAGGCGGTACAGACGAGTTAGTACAGGGGACAACTCAGCTGCGCATTTCCGTAGTACCATCATGCCGTCAGGGCCACTGGCTTTCCGCGTGTCGAGTGATCGCAGCACTGCCCGTACATCGCATTGCCTGAGTACAATGTCAGGCATAGTGTGGCCACAGTTGGCGATGGCGGGGGGCTGCAGGCCACGGTCGTCGATCCGGGAATTAGCCGCAAAGAGGTCTGCGAGCATATCCGCTTTCTCTTGGGCTTTGTGAGCCAGTGTTCCATCTGGGTAACGCAGCGGTGGCAACGAGGGCTGACAGAAGTTAGATTGCACGGCTTTGACCAGTTGCTAGTATCCACGGCTGCCCGTGGGATGGGAAGTGAGCTCCTGACCAAGCCGCGCGATGCGCTGGGCATCCGCTCTCTTAAAGGCCCTCTTGCTGGATTTTGTGGCCCGGTTGTACGCTGCTTTGAGGTGGCACACGTTTGGGTCGCGCACAGCCCGGGCCCTGATCCAGGCGCGATATGCCGACTGTTTTTGTCGAAGAGCTTTGGCAAAATCTCGCCCGAACCAGTGACGGGCTCTGCGGATACTGGCGACATCAGTGAAAGGCATGTAATATTCCATCCCTAAACTGATCTCGCCAGCAATCGCAGAAGCGCTATCCGAGGGAGCCTATCCTACAAAGCAGCTCTGGATCCAGGGGACGGACGCATAATAATCGCGTAGACCGTCCCAATCCGCTGACAAGTAGTGCCATAGTCGTCGTGACGTTTGTACAGCACGTGCAGGAGGTGATACCTTCATGCCAGCGTGAACAACACAGTGGTCGGAACTACCCAATGGGGCTCCTACCGAAACACTGTACTGGGCTGGGCGACTCGTCAGCAGTAAATCCAGCAGAGCGGGCGCGTGATCTGACATGTCTGGAATCCGGGTGATCCCGCATACCATCTGGGTCAGACCGTGGGAGAGAGCGAACGCGTGGGCGGCCCTACCCGCATGATCAGTCTTGAGGGACCCCAGCCATTCAATGTGATGGACATTGAAGTCCCCCAGAAATACTAGGTCAGCGTTCGGGAACCGCACTTGCGCTTCATCAGCCGTCTCGCTGAGGTACTGGAAGAGCTTTGTTTTCTCAGAATCCCCTGTGTGGGAACGGTAGACACACACGTAGATCTGGCTCATAGAGCCATTGTCTATACCTAGTAAAAAGGTGCTAATTGTATATGACACCACGCTAGAATGGGGCATGATTGCAACGTTTGTAAACATAGAACGCGCCCGTAGTCCGCCATCTTAATTTTTTTGTCATATAATTGTCAGCTGTCAGTTAAGGGTCCTTATTTATTCATTTATGTACACACAGTATACTTAACCAAAAAAGGGTCCTTGTAAAAAAATACGTTTTGTACGTAGTGCATTAAATTTTTGGTTGTTTATTTTAAAACTAGCAACCCTTAGCGCAAACTGCGCAAGTAATAATTATTTTTTTTACTTTTTGTCAAATTTCTAACCTTATCGCACCACTTGAGACCACGACCTTTCCAACGGTGTGCCACACTTGACTGTGCGACTCTTAGTTTAGGAGGAGAAGCGGCTTCACTGGCCTATTATATATATAGATAGATGAGTAATAATAATAGTGATTATGATGAAAATAACGTTTATAAGACTACTAAAAAGAGAAAGTAATATTTTTATCTTTACCTTTTGTTTAATATTTTATCTTTTTATTATTATTATTTTATTTTATTTTAATTTACCTTTTTTTAAGCACTATTGCGACAATGAGCTCCTTCTTTTCAATTACATTTTGGAGTTAGGAAGTTAAAGTTCAAATTATTATTTATTTACCAATCCTATGTCATAAAATTACGTTCTATTATATTAAATATACACTGTTCCTATAATATATAGGTACAAATCAAATTCCAATTGAGGTGTAAGTGTAGAAACTGAAATTTTAGATTTAATTCTTTAATTACTCGAAACAATGAAAATGTTAATGAGCTTCGTTTTTTCCTGTGCCCTTCATTTGTCATCCAATCCAAAAATATCATTCAAATGTTATTCATTGTAAGCAAGGAGTGTGTGTGTAAATTTTCATGCAAATCGGTTGATAAATACGGCCTCAAACATGATCTGACAGAACCCGTAGATGTAGAGGTACAGACGAAAGAAATTCTCCCCAGTCTGCAAGTTGAAACGGACCGTTATATTCGACATAATAATAAAAACACAGTAAAACATTTTTTTTTATCTCCGCGGCTTCTCTCACGTCCGCTGCCGGGCGTCTCTGATACGCACGCAGAAGGTATTTCCAGAAAGACGATACCTAATCGTGTGTATGTGTGTGTACATTCAATAAAATAAAACACAAAACAGTTGTTTTTCATGCTTGTCTGTCGGTCACTCTAATCTCCGACGATACTGAACGGATTTTCCAACAGTTTTCACATAATAGACTAATAAGAACCCAAGCTTAACTCAGGGCAAAGTAATGACTTTTTATTTCAACTGACTTCCAAAAAAGGAGGAGGTTCTCAATTCGACTCCGTTTTTTTATGTTTGTTACGTACCTCATATCTTCGGACGGGGTGAACCGAATTTGAACATTTTTGAAAATTTTATTTGGAAGCTATTACTTCCTAAGTGATCCCATTTCAATTTGGTCCCATTCCGAGAACTATTTGGTCCCATTTCGGTAGTTTGAAGTCGGTTGCTGTGTCAATTTTTGACGTGTACTTCACGCGTCATATTTATAACCTGATCCACACAGGCGGAGCCGCGGCCATTACCTAGTAGGTATCATAATTAACAATTATTTTGTTTTATATAATAATAATGTACCTAAAAATATGTTTAAGAACATATTTTTAAGTACACTTCCTTATATTTTTTATAATTTAATTAGATAAAACGTCCTAATTATCAACTATAAATTAAATTTAAAATTTAAAAAACCCGCGACTCACATAATTCATTATTTAATATCAACATACGTATAGTCTATCAACAATTATTCAGAGCTAATGCGAATTGCGCGGAGTGTGGTTACAGACTTAGAAATACATTCCAGTCCTCATATCTTTCGAATGGTTAAACCGATTTTCATAAAACGGTATCGTGATGTATAAGTTATGACCTTTCATTTGATACCCAACACGGGTATATTTGAAGACATTCAATTTTTCATCACCACTCTCACCCCTCATATCTTTGAAATGGCTTAACCAATTTTTATATAACATAGCTAAGAACACTAACCTAACCTAACCCATCTTTCAAACAAAAGAAACAGAATCAAAATCGGTTCATCCGTTTGGGAGCTACGATGCCACAGACAGACTTACAAACACACACACAGACACACACACACCCACACACACGTCAAACTTATAACACCCCGTTCGGGTTTCCGTCGGGGGTTAAAAATGAAGGTATTGTAAAAATTTACTTCCCACTTGTATAACGAGTATAACCGCAAAAAAAATGTATGTATGGATGCTTATTACTCTTCCTAATAAAAATGACTTTTATTTACACAACAAAAACTTAATCACTTGCAATATTTACAGAGAGATTCGTGTAAAATAATCTTCCGTGTCATTACCGAGTGTCAATAGTTCATTATTGACTGGAAACGTTATCTGGGTGAGTTTCCATGTTGAAAGGTGATTCTAATGGACCATTGCTTCGCCCTCGGGATATAGTTGTCTGGTTACATTTATTAAATGCATAGGTAGGTAGTATATGATAGTAGGTATATTATTATAATATCTATTTACTGACAAAAAATCATTATTAAAATTTTTCTTTACCTGTCTGTTTGTATATGTAAAGCAGGGAGTCTTAGGCAAAGTGTCCATAACACAGGCAGCATTCCCGCGCTGAATTGCCAATGAGAGTCTTTTTGCGCGAGAAAGCTGCCGGCGCGAGGATCATCAGTCTCTTCCCTCAGACGCTTGCTACAACTAACTAACTAATACGGTACAGCAGTGGGTTATGTTACAATTAAGAACTTTTAGACTCTCTGTTACCAATCGATTATTAATTTGTAGGACGATTGCCCAGTTGGAATTGAATTTGAAAATTATGGTCAGCACCAATTGACTCACCCTGTGTCTTGAATTCTAGTGGAACCCGGTATCGGTGCTTGGATGCTGTTATTACCCACACACATGTTCACTTTAAATAGTTATTGGATTTGTCATATGGATATTGATGTATTTAGAAGAGAAAACCGTTTGAACGTCCCGTGATGGCGGACGGAATAGAAGACAGTGATGCCACACAGTTGCAGCGGACGCCGGGAGATTTAGGGAGCTGACCATAGATAAGGAGCTCGTCAATAATCGGAGGAGCTTGTCAATAAGCTTGAGCGCTTGCAGAATCTGGGTATCCGCTTTGTCTATGGCCTTCGTAAATATGATCACGTATCTGAATTCCGGCACAGATTAGGGTGGCTTCCTATTCGGCAGCGTCATAAAGCTCATATCCTTTCTCTTCTCTATACTATCCTTTACAATCCTAATTCTCCTGCCTATCTGCGCGAGCGTTTTGAGTATTTGGTGCCTAGAGACAAAGCATGTCGTGTTTCCTTATCACTACTTCTTCGAACTCCTGCTCATGCCCCTAGTTGTTATGACAATTCGTTTACAATCCAGGCTGTCAGATTGTGGAACTCACTACCACATGGTATCCGTGCGTGTCGTTCATTGGACATTTTTAAGAAAAGGGTAAAGGAGCATTTCCTCTCCCAACTATGATTTTCCTAATTATTCTTTTGACTTACATTTGTTTCATATTATCTCCTTCTTATATAGTATATTCACATCTGTAGGTATGTACTCGTAGCATGTAGGTATTTAATTTTAGTCTTATATTATTAAGTTCTTATGTGTATGTATTTATGTCTGTTATATGTATTAAATTTATTAGTTTAATTTATTTAATTTTCTTCGTCTATCTAATAGGTACGCGTTTACACTTTCCTCTTGTCTCTTTAGTATTATCTATCTCCTTTATACCTCTAAGGTCTGCTGGAAGAAAAGCCATTACTGGCTTAAGCAAGCCTTTGTTATTGTTTATTTTTGTGTTTTGTAAGACTGTACAACTAAGAATAAAAAAAAAGAACTAAACATTAAATAAAACCCCTCCGAAAATATGACCTAAAAGTTAACGGTTTTGGAGATATCGAAGAAAAACTTTTTTTTTCTAAAAACAACCCGTTTTCAGTGTTTGTGATCAAATAAAAAAAATATATATGATAAATGGGAGGTCATTCGCACATCTTTTTATTTGTAGGTAAATATGCCATAAACACACTTTAATAAGCTGTAAGACATTACAAAACTTGTTACAAGTGAATGAAGGGCCTTATTCAGAATTTTACGTTAATGTATTCTTTTTTTATATTAAAAACCAAATGTTTTAAAATGTGAATAAAATCAACAAATTAGAAAAACTGCAACAGTCATAATCTATCCAAAAAGATATATTAGTAGAATAAAACCAAGTAAATATTTTAATCAAATCAATTTTTTACAATCTCAGGAAATGATTTCCTGAGATTGAAGCATTGTTACTAAGCCCATGAGTCTCGTTACTTCAAATAAATAAAATATTATATTATTTACCTATATTATTATAATAATATACAAAATATTTTTAATAATTTCGCCGATTAAAACCAACTTTTCAAGTTAATTCCCGGGTTAATGTAAAATGATACTCTATTACTAGTTAGGTATACTAGCTTTCAATATTTATATTTCTTCGTTCGATTACTATTGAAAGACTTAATTCTTTTGCTATTGATTTCTCATATGCTAACATAGCAGGTGATTACATATTTGAGCCGTTTGGGGTTGAGACACTGGGGTCATGGGGTCCGAGCGCTCGCTGCCTTTATAGATACGTTGCTAAACGTTTAATTTATGATTCTCAGGACCCGAAGGCTGGCTAATTTTCTGGCCCAAAGCTTATTCTTTAGCCACCCAACGTGGCAACACAGCCAGCATTCTGGGAACCTTCCCAGTCGGCAATGACGCGGAGGATTTTTTAAACGATATTTTGTAATGAGTAATGTAACAGTGTCTTGTAATATTTTAAATATATAATTATTTTTATTGTAATTCCTATTGTAAATAAAAAATTTCTCATATTATTCTCCTCTAACATATCACCCCGATTTTATTTCTGACAAAAAGTAAAACATAAATCATGCCAATACCTAAATAATTAATTGTGATTATATTACTGAGGATTACAATTTAACAAAATAGCTAATACAATCATAAAATATTAAGAATTAAGAATCCCCCGAGGTGCGAGACTCTCTGTGGCTCAATGTTTAGCCTCCTGCATTGGTCAAGTAGTCCGGGAAAATACCTTTAGCGCTTGGGAACAAATGTTTACCTTCCCTTATAGAATCCTACACGTAAAGAAAAGGCCGTTGACATCTTTGACGGTCCAAATCAAAGAAAATTGTACAAACTATTTTAACATTTTAAATTCAAATTCAATCCACATTTCGGCCCCTGATTATTCTCAGGCCAAGAAATTAAAACTTGTAGAGAATAAAGTAAGGGAAGGCGACATCAGTGGGGCGGCAAGGCTACTTTTTAGTAGCGACGTGCTGGCTCCTTATTCTGTAGAAACTTTGACGGGCTTGCAGAGTAAGCACCTACCATCCGCAGCTGACCTCTCTTTCCCTGATCCTCGGAACAACGATACAGAAAATCTTGAGACTACTGCCAAGGATGTGCGCACAGCTGTTGACTCCTTTCGTTTTGGATCAGCTGGTGGACTTGACGGTCTGACACCACAGCACCTTAAGGATCTGTTGTGTCCGAGCGCTGGGGAAGCTGGTGATGTACTTCTGAGGGAGCTAACAGCTCTAGTCAACCTCATGCTCTCAGGCAATGTGGACAGTGGCATCACAGATATTTTGTATGGGGCCAATTTATGTGCCCTTAACAAGAAGGATGGTGGCATTCGTCCCATTGCCGTAGGTAGCACTTTGCGGCGTTTGGCAGCCAAAATTTGTTGTCGTTTTTATAGTACGGAGCTTACTACCAAATTTCAGCCCTTTCAATTAGGTTTTGGTTCAAAAGGAGGTTGTGAGGCCGCAATCCATGCGCTTGCAACATACCTTGACAGTAGCGAAGATGGAGAGGTCATCTTGAAAGTTGACCTGAAAAACGCCTTCAACTCTGTAAACAGGGACACCTTGCTGACACAGGCCAAATTAGAAACCCCCAAAATATTTAATTTTCTGTGGCAATGATATAGTCAGCCAACAAAATTAATTTATAAAGACCACCTTTTGAATTCAGCCGTTGGATGTCAGCAAGGTGATCCGTTGGGACCAGTCATCTTCAGTTTGGCCATTAACCCAATAATTCAAAAAATAAAATCCAAATTTAACATTTGGTATCTAGACGACGGGACTTTAGGGGGAAAAGTAGAGACAGTTTTACAAGATTTAGCCCTAATAAAGAACGAGTTTCAGTCAATTGGCTTAGAACTGAACCTGAATAAATGTGAGATTCTTATATCTGAAAACACAGATAAATTAACAACAATCTCCAAATTCAATTGTCTGGCCCCCAACATAAAAGTTTTGGACAAAACTTCTTTATGCCTCCTAGGGTCCCCGATTTTAGAAGATGGCTTTTCCACTTTTATCGAGGAAAAAATTCTAAATTTTGATCAGGTTATTGATAGTCTATGTAATATCAGTATTCATTCAGCTTTCACTATTCTTCGTTTTTGTCTTTTCGTACCCAAATTTACACATGCCCTCCGTTCAGGACAATTTTGGAAAAATGTAGAAATGTTGGGCAGACTAGACAACTTAATACAAAATTCTTTGTGTAAAATTTTAAATGTAAATTTTAATGACCGGGCCTGGGTCCAAGCGTCTCTTCCAGTTCGCTTGGGCGGGCTAGGTTTTCGCAGAGTCACAGATGTCAGTCTGCCAGCATTTCTGTCGTCGGTCCCTAGCACTGAAGAATTAGTCAGGAAAATTTTGTCAAATACACTGATTGATTCCGAGGTGCGATGCAAGACCGATGCCATAAATGCTTGGAGGATGTCTTGCCCCGACACTGACCTGCCCTCACGCCTAGGCTCACAGCGACTGTGGGATTCACCGCTCTGTAAATTGAGAATTAATACACTAATTGACACTTCTGTCAATATTTCAGAGCGTGCACGCCTACTAGCTGTTGGAGAATGGGAGTCAGGGTTATAAATCCAGGCGCTCCCATCGCCCAACATCGGTACAATGTTGGACGACACTACCTTCCGCATTGCCACTTGCCTTCGGCTGGGTACACCTTGTGTATCCCCGCATCATTGCACCTGTGGAGTAGCCGTCGATAATCTGGGACACCATGGCCTTTCTTGTAGCAGAAGCGCAGGTCGTATACCTCGGCACGCTATTCTAAACGACATAATTCGTAGGGCTCTTTCCACCGCAGGTCTTCCGGCCGTACGCGAACCAAATGGTTTAGCACGAAGCGATGGAAAGAGACCGGACGGTATGTCGTTGCTACCGTGGAAGATGGGAAGGCCTTTGGTGTGGGACGCTACATGCGTTGACACCTTAGCACCTTCACACCTTCCAAGCACATCCGGATGTGCCGGCGCTGCTGCTGCATCGGCTGAAGGCTTTAAACGGCGTAAATATGCTAACCTAGCAGGTGATTACATATTTGAGCCGTTTGGGGTTGAGACACTGGGGTCATGGGGTCCGAGTGCTCGCTGCCTTTATAGAGACATTGCTAAACGTCTAATCGATGCTTCTCAGGACCAGAAGGCTGGCTATTTTCTGGCCCAAAGAATAAGTATCGCCATCCAACGTGGCAACACAGCCAGCATTCTGGGAACCTTCCCAGTCGGCAATGACGCGGAGGATTTTTTAAACGATATTTTGTAATGTAAATATTTTTAGCCTATATTTATGTTTATTTTGTATATTGTAATTCTTATTGTAAATAAATTATAATGTATTTCATCATAAAAGCATTTAATAATAAATAATAATACAACCATTTAATAATATCAGTCATGCTTTTCTCAAATCTATCTGGTAGTACAGTGGTTGGATACTAGAAACCTACAATTTCTTTTCAATACGATTCTATTACGATACAATTGAAATAGCAGACTTGGGCCTCCCATATCTCGATCGATATATATTAATCAATAGCTAATTGTCTAAAAGAACCATCCATTCCAAATAACTCATCATAATTCTTCGGTTGCCCAAGCCGTAACGACTCGTTGGCTTTCAGTGACTCTTGCTCCAGGAACCAGTCCTTGTATTCCTTTAGTTTATCAAACCACGCTTCTGAAAATTTCAAATAAGGTTTTATATAGGTTCTAACCTTAAAGATACACGTGATATTTATTCTATATCCAGGCAGTAGAGATTATTAACGTCTGTCGTATTGATTTTGAATTGTGGCTCGTGGCACAAAATAGACCGACAACAACCGCAAAATATACGTGACGTCAGCGATAACTTGAAGTTGTAAATCAGGGGTTGTCTCTTGTTTGTGTCTCTGCATTGACCTAGAGTTGATATTGAGGCATTAACGTCATAATTATTGGTCAAATTATGCTGGTATAAGTATATTTTACTTTACTGGACAACCCTAACGTTCGAATGATGTTCAATGTAAACAAAAGAATGTGCTTTAATTAACGTCGGAGTGCAAGTTCTGTATCAATTAAAGCACATTCTTTTGTTTAACGTCGGATCGTATTTACGGACGTTAATTAAAGCACATTATTTTGTTTACATAGAACATCACGTTAGGGTATATAAAGCCCTATTATGCCTATTACGCCTAGCTGTCGAGGATATTGGCATGACGACCTATACCTTAATAATATTATACTTGCGCCGACAACCAGTTCTCAAGCTACCACGTCTCATAGGTACAGCCACAACAGGTCTTGCGGCCCTAAGATCTTATAATTTAGTAAGTATGTACTTACGGGTCATTTCGACTAGTGTGTGACTAGTTCCACCGTACTCTGGGGGCAGTACATCTAGTGGTATGAACTTATGAAGACCTTTGTAGTCCTTATGGAAAAAGATCTGAATGGAAAAGAAACATCGTTTTCTTTGATAAAGCTTTAAAATAATTACCTCAAAAACAGTAAGAAGCATAAGATAAAACGATGTGTATAGTTACTTATCGTTTTACATCTAAATTAATACAATATATAATAAATATAATTAGATATAATGTGCTTGCTTGCCGAAGTATGTTTAGTCGGGTTTACTAACTGGACACGAAGAACTCGACACACGTGTGGTTAGTTGGTGAAAATCAAATGTAGAACATCGTAATCTTGTGTCTAGATAGCGAAAATTAAATAAATCACTTTTAAGTTGTCGTCAACTGGACACACATTGGTTTTTTTGGCAAAAAACCGGATAGTCAAGTTCAGAATCGCTTCGACCATCGAATTTAGAATTAATGAGTTCTGACAAACGTGTTCCAATTTCTGACTTTATTGCAAATAATTTAGTAATAACCTAAGTACCTACCTGTAATATTGCCAAACCGATGCTATTTATATTATATAATGATTTGAGAAAAAGTTAGCATACTAGGTACATTACTTAGAATAACAATATAGGTTTCATTCAACGTTTACATCTTTATTGATAGGTAACGATAAGAATTACAATATACATAATTATACAGGTACTAAAAATATTTACATTACAAAATATCGTTTAAAACATCCTCCGCGTCATTGCCGACTGGGAAGGTTCCCAGAATGCTGGCTGTGTTGCCACGTTGATAGCGATAATTATTCTTTGGGCCAAAAAATAGCCAGCCTTCTGGTAGTGAGAAGCATCGATTAAGTGTTTAGCAATGTCTCTATAAAGCCGGCGAGCGGTCGGACCCCGTGTCTCAACCCCAAATGGCTCAAATATGTAATATGTAACGTACCTATCTACTTAGTAGGATTAGACTTACTCGATTTTTAATCTTTTCTTTTAAAAATGGTTTAACCATACTGTATATGGTATCCGCTAATTTCGATGCGTTAACTATATGTACTTGCTTAGGTTTTATTGGATACGCCTCCTGGAATTTTAAAAATTCAATAAGTACCTATACCTATAGTCCAGGGTAGATCATTTAAAAAAAAAAAGTTGTAGAATGAAACCAATTGGAAACCAATTGACAAAAATTAAAGGAAAAATAAATTACGGGCGATCTGAGTTGGTGAGTTTTTCCCGAAAACAGATCGCCTGTAACTTATTTTTCCTTTCATTTTCATCATATTATCTTGCATTTTTGCAAAAGACTCACTTGTACACTATTCCACAAATATTTTTATTTTCGGTAAACCCTGACCGGTTTCACCTTATGGCATATCATCAACCAATTGTCGACAATAAAAGCATAAAAATTATATATTACTAGTGGTCGCCCGCGACTTCGTCCGCGTGGTAAGTCGGATTCACACAATATCTTTCTAAATTGTAGCCTATGTGTTATTCTGATGTATAAGCTATATTATTGTAAAGTTTCATTAAAATCCATTCCGTAGTTTTTACGTGAAAGAGTAACAAACATCCATCCATCCATACATACTACTCACAAACTTTCGCGTTTATAATATTAGTAGGATCTTGCATTTCCAATGGGTTTCTGGACGTGTTTTGTTAAGCGTGGAACAGTCCTAGGAGTAAGACCTATTAGGCTAATGGTATTACCTATTAGAGCATAAATTAGGTACCTATTTATAATGATTACTTATGAGCTTTTTGAGTAGCTCCTGGTCTAGTGGTAACCGACAGTATTAAATATTGCAAAGGTTAAGCAACATCGACTCAGGCTGGTTTTAGGATAGGTGACCATTTCTTAAGACATTGAGACCCCCGTGCCTCGGAGAGCACGTTAAGCCGTCGGTCCCGGTTGTCATACAAACATCTATGGCAGTCGCAGGTAGTGGAGCCCTAAAAAAATCCGACCGGTCTAACTACAGAACTTCGATATCGCCCATGGGTTGTGGAGGTCAGATGGCAGTCGCTTCACGGAAAATATAGTAGTTTTTTCTTCCATCCGATCTTGATGACACACAGTAACTTCAGAGATTAGCGCCTTCAGACAGACAGAAATAAAAAAAAAATTGTTTTGTATGTCCACACAAATTATAGTGTGTTAATTTTTAACCGAGTTCAAATAAGGAGGAGGTTCTCAATTTGACTGTATTTTTTTTAGGTTTGTTAACAATCTTTCTACTAGTTGAACTTGTCGTAGGTTAAAAGTAAGTAGGTACCAATAATTACATAGTGACAACTCGACTGCAGTTTGCAAAGACAGAAATTAAATTACGTGATAATTATTAGTAGTAGCGACAACTCGACTGCAGTTTGCAAAGACAATGAAATTACGTGCTAATTATTAGTAGTTACTTTGTTGTTAATTTTATATAACGCTAATTTATATTCAATTAAGTTTACGGTCGTTTTTTTTATAAAAATATACTGTGTGTATATTTTTATAAAAAAAAACGACTGTAAACTGTACACACACACACACACATATCACGCCTATATCCCGCATTACACACCCACAATTTGCCTGTATTTTTAGTCCCACTTAATTGGGGGCAATCTTATTGCCGTCACCGGGCACATTTATAATGGGTTATGTCCAAATGGCCGAATGAATTTAATAAAAAGTAGCAGCTACGAGTATATTGTAATTTTGAAATGTTGATGAAAGGCAACAAAATCTTACGTGCCAGCCGCTATGACACAGCCAATAAAAGTCCTGGGCGTTTCAGACTATATTAAAAATATAATTTAAAATAATTTCACTGATATTCAGGTACATTATCCCAGAGTAGCATAGGCTAATTTTTATCCCAGTGACGTGTTCCCACGGGAACCCGGATCTAGAAAACTATAATAATATCACGCGGGCGGTGCAGCAGCGATCAGCTAGTTATAAATAAACGTACTTAAGTAGCGTTTTTTACAAAAGTGTAGAGTAACGTTTTTACTTTGCATCTTCTATGAAAGTTGTACTAAAATAACCGAAAAGCTTAAAACACACTGGTCCTTCAAATACGACGTTTGCCACGCGACGTGGGAAATAGCGACACACTGCTCCTACGTCTCACGACGTCTGACGTTTACGTTATCTACGCTCTATGATACTTTAAACGTGTGTGACAGCGTAGTACGCGTGGGATAGCATGGGAACACGCGAATCTGGCGCGGTGACGCGTAAGACAGCGTGTTGAATGACCAGTGTGTTCGTTACCATACAAATTGTATAGGCCAGATCCTGTTCAGATGTCATAATGCGTGGTGCGTCGCATGTTAAGGATGAATTTGCCCGTCCATGCCACGCACACTTAAATCACATCTTTAATCTAACGAAACTCTGGACTGAAGTTGCTGGTGTCGGACGTCTAGGAACACGTACCGGTCACATACTAAGACAATTGCGTGGGAATTTCAAATTTATTAGAACCGCAGTAAGTTATGTTTAGTGGTGGGTCTGTGAGACCCTACCAGGCACATCGAGGGTTAAACAAAAATAGAATTTCTTTGAAATGGACCGACGTAGTAAAATTTACGAAACACAATTAAATCAAAGTAAACTTATTATTAGAAAGCTGATAGTCAAGAGATGTTAACCGGTTCTGTACCAATACCGCAGAAAAATCACGTTTGTTGTATGGGAGCCCACTTAAATATTTATTATATTCTGTTTTTAGTATTTGTTGTTATATAGGCAACAGAAATACATCATCTGTGAAAATTTCAACGTTGTAACTATCACGATTCATGAGATACAGCCCAAGACAGACGGACGGACGGATGGACAGCGAAGTTTCAGTAATAGGGTTTCCGTTTTACCTTTTGGGTACGGAACCCTAAAAAGTAGAAGTATATTTATAAAAAACACAAATACATTAAACAATATAAAATATGTGACCTGCCAGTAGCGGAGTAGGACCCAAACTACCGGCGGTGGAGGCTACAGACTGAGAAACCTCCTAACAATACGGCACGTATCAAGGATAACAGCCTTCTGGATCTGATCCTTGATCCAACAATCTTACGAGAGTCTCTTGAGATGTTGATCGATACTCTTCGCTAATAATCCGTTTACCGAAACGACCATCGGGACAATGATCGTCGAGTCTACGTCCCACATGGCGGTTATCTCTAAGGACAGATCAAGGTATTTACTAAGTTTGTCATTATTTAAACCATCTTTAGTTAAATTATTTAGATAACATTTAGGTTATTTTTTCATTCATTTTTAAATTTTAATAAAGCAAGTTGACATTTTTAGAATTAAAGTTCCTACTTAATGACATGACTACATATGACTGACAATTTAATTAATCTTATATACTACAGTAGTATAGTATACTACTTTAATGAATCTGAAATTGATATAGGCTTGTGATATTTAATTTAATTGTGTATGGGTGCTATTACCTGAAATAAATGACTATTCTATTCTATTAGTCAAATTGAAATTTACCTGGGCACATATTAAGAACTTCTTGATATCAAGGAACGATATAGAACCGAGATGACTTGCTTGTACAATATCAGCATCAAAAATGTATACGAGTCCCTCAACTCCAGTTTCTTCTCGCAGCCTTATATCGGCTGACATCAGTATTATTTTGAAAGCCTCCCTCATACGACGTGTTTCCAGTTCCGAGGTGAGGGCTGAAGTTTAAGAAGTCTTGTATAGTTACATTATCTAAGGATGCAAAGTGGTTACAGGTTGGATTTGTTTCCTACCAAGATTTTATTACAACCCATACTATTCTTCAATTCCCGATCAACGGACGAGGCTCTAAACTCTTGACCCCTGGGATTAGTCCATTGGTTCCCTAAAACGCCCGAAATGCGTTACATATTTCGCGCTTTTTATTTTTTGCATCTTGGGCAATTTATGTATATTTCCTCAACAAAAAAAATTTAATATTAATTCCGCTCTAACATCCGTTGCCGGACGTCTCTGGTTCACATGCAGAAGGTATTTCCAGTGGCGCCCGGCGGTCTTTGACCACATGTGTGGTAAAAAGTAAAAAAAAAAAATATATGTCATAAATTATACCTTTTTGACTTCTTGACATTCTGACCTAACTACTTATCTAAAAAAATAAATCTCATCTAAAGTCCTGATACCTGATATATCAAATTTTTGACTCTCATCTGACTCAAGACGCTTACAATAGGCCCATGTGACATTTGTTTATTATAGTACAGTAAACAATTTAAGATTAAAAGCAAAAAAAACACACGACGGGTAATAAAAGCTCATTCGTTATTGCCTGATGCAGTCCATACAACATTTCGGGTGTTTTTCGTTATGGACTTATGTAGTCTGTAAAGCGTGTCTAGTAGCTGTAACCCCTAAAAGTCTATAAACCTCAAAACTAAAAGTATTTATTAATTTATGAATAATATATTTTTAGTTTTGATTGAACATTCATACGCATGACGACACTGGATATGAATGTCATTATTAATGATGCTACATTTAATGCCTGATTCGCAAAGCAATAGATAGAGCCTCTGAGTATTTACCTAAGTATCTGGCAAAAAATCTCACGACTACTCTTCTTCAATCGCACGGTTCTGGTAAACATGACAATTTGCTGTTGGCGGTTTAAGGCTCGCTTTCAATTAAGTGGTACTAACTAAGTTAATGGCAAAAAGGCGGGCTTATAATATACTCGTACTTCTAGTACTTCATACGAGTACTATTCATCACACTATCACATCATAATTATGATGTGATAGTGATGATGACACTATCACTATCACACTATCACACTACACCTATACTTATTAGTTATTTGTATAAACTTACCTCTACATACAACGATTCTTCTTCCTTCAGGAGTCAAATGGGGCATCGATATGTTTTGTCTGAAAAATAAAAACTCTTTTTACATATATTATAATAATTTACATAAATACATATAAAATAATTCTACATATAAATATTCTTCTACATTTATAATAAATTTTATTATTTTTCTATTTAGGCTTGGTCCATGCCTGGTCATGTAGTGCCCTTGCCCTCTTGTTATCCCTTTTTTTGGGTTGATGCTCCTACTACATCACTAGTGCTAATAGTGTTAACCAGGGTTCGTCCCATGTTGGGGGGGAGGGACATTTATTAAATTTTTGCATGTGCATGGTGACAGCACGTGACAGGGTGGGTCGCAGGTCACAGCGTTTTGAAGGATTTTAAGTACATTTCCACACTGTGCGGGGGCGCAGCGTGCCGGGTCCCAGTACAAAATTTGCGGCACAAAATGCGATGCGACAAACTGTGCAATATGTCATGTAAAATGTATAAGTAGGATAGATGTAGATGGGTATTTGCACTACGACCCGGCACACTGCGCCCTGGAAATGTACACGCTGACCTTTTATTTGCAAAAAAATGTAATGTAAGTATTTTGTTTGTAGTCAAAATGTAAGAAGACAAATTTATCATCATTTTAAACATATTTATTCAAGTATATTCATTCATACATTCAAGTTTTACTTCTAACCTTTTAATTTTGTTATAATTACAAAAGGTCGTGTAAAAGTGCGTCATTGCCGACTGAGAAGGTTCCCAGAACGCTTATTTAAAGTTTTTAAACGACTGTTTTATTTATATTATGCAAATTTTTAATTTAGTAAGTAGGTATGTCCTTAATACCTAACTTATTAAGAATGAATTTTTTAAATATTTTTACGCTTCTGTTTTAAATTTTTAAACATAACATAACATAGCATCATGCCTTTTTCTCCGAAGGGGTAGGCAGAGGTGTACAAACACACCCACATCTCGCCAGCTATGTTAGGTCCCATGTAATAGGGGGCGAGCCTATTGCCATTTACCGGGCACAAGTTCCAGACTCTGGGATAATTATCTGGGTAAAATTCTAAAGAGAATTATACATTATCCACCAGACCCGGGAATCGAACCCGAGACCTCGAGTGTGGCAGTCCGTACATAGTACCATTGTGCCACCGAGGTAGTCATTGTTGTAACTTGAAAATAAAAATAGGTACTTTAATAAAGGTATGTCAAGAATAAAAATAATGAATAGCGTGTGACAAACATATAGTTACATTTCTGATCAATGCAGCAAGCAGCACATGCAGCGTCGATTGTCAATGAATGATCTGTAGCAGCTGCTGCCGTCACGTTCGGAATACCTTTTTTTTTTATTGAAATCCATACAACAAATACATAAAGGACCGATCGTGCAGTTGCGGTCGGCAAGCTTTTGTTTTTGTGATTTGTCTGCATGTGCTGTTTGCATGTGCTGATCGGAAGGCCACCTTTATTTATTAATATACTATTTTATTGAAAAATAGTACGGTGTATTCTGCGGTGCTTCGCGCCGCACCATGCTATACCTTTACATTTTACGGACTTGGCCCTTAGAGCTCTTTGAAGGAACTCTTTAAAACCGTACAAAATAAAAATACTGGTCAATAACAATGCCAAAGTTACAACCTTAAAGAAAAACTGGCATAAAAATAGCTAGACCGTTTTCGATGAATTTCAGCAGCGAGATAGTTTGAAAACCCCGGCAGTTTGAGCTTGAGCTTTCCGTCCAACTTTTTCCGGCTATATGCTCGCCCCCTATTGGACCAAGTTACTGGTGTAATATGTGGGTGTCAAATATAGGAAATGTATTTAAAAAAACATACGCTTTGGTCATAAGTATTTCTAGTTCTGGTCGAGTGATATCCCGGTTTGTGAAAAGGTCTGGACAGGCAGTTCTCATTGTAAAGTACATGTCCAGCTTCCGTTTGCACTTCTCCATGGAAAAACTGCAGCCTCGCAAGAAATTTAGCAGACATGCATCTTCTATGGGAAGAATATAAATTACGTAATTAGCTGAGGCTCACGTTTCATCCGCGAGGAAAAATTTTCTCCATCCCGATTCCTAATATTATCGGAATATTTCCACAGGGTTTATTCAGGTACCAAAGGCACCCCGTAACCACAGCTGGTACAACCTATTCGCAACGTCAGGCAATAAAAAAATAGAATCCTAAATCTTTACTCGTTTACATTTTCACGACTAAACTGCTAAACCGCTGTAACTGAAAGGTACAGATAGTCTAGAGACTGAGAAAGGACACGTTTTAAAGTCTGGATCCATATTTCCTGGTAATGTGTTTGGGAATTGTTGGGAATCGGGAACGAGATAACTATTCCATCTCAACAGTGTATGTGGCCAGAATAGCTGCACCGATTATTATGAAATTTTATACAGTGAGTAGGTATATTCAGTAGGTCTGAGAAGAAGTACCTAATCTATTCTCAAACCCCTAAATAATGATTGTGGTTTTGAAAAGGTATAGTTTTTTTACTTACCCCATTCGTTAGGTAAATGAGGTTGCTTCCTTAGCCAGTCCTTGATCGCTTCTAGATCTTGGTTCCTTGTATTAAGGTCTTCGTTTATGGCTTTTCTTATATTTTCGAGTTGATCACCCTTTGCTTGTACGAGAAGAGTAGCTGGTAACGGCATTTTAAAAACTGAAATGATAAAACACGATTCGTAAACAGAAAAAATATCGTTTTGAATACCGAATGGGACCGAATTGTCTGAGTGGGACCAAATTGCAGATAAAAGATAGAAGTCCTAAGATATGAGGAAAAAAACATACAGTTGAATTGACAACCTCCTTTTTTTTTAATTGGTTCAAAATACATTCTACCTACTAGTACTAGTGGTTCGCCTCGGCTTTGCATGTGTAGAACAGTAGACCTCACGAGCACAGGGGTATTGGTATCGTTAAAACTAATATTACGAGTATTTTCGGATTTTGTCATCTCCATTGTATCCAAATTAACCTTACGATGAAATTTATTTCGAATTAGTCTCCAAAGGTAGACGTAAAACCCTAAATAATTCTTATTAGAATTAAATTAAACAAATAATCCTAAAATTAATTCCAGTGACACAAATATTTAATATAAACAATTTAAATTTAATAAAAAAATCGTTAAATATCTAATAAAAATCATAATACTAAAAGAAATAAAAACAGTACATATTTACTTACATTTAATTTTATTCAGATTTATAATGCGTAGGTACAGTACGTCAGTTCACTTAACAACACGGGAGAACCTCTGTCGGTTAAAGTGTTGCAAAGATAATTTACATTAATGGGGCCATGGACTTCAAGAACTTAACGGTGCATTGATAGAGACATACTAAGTACTAGATATACTTAAGAATGATTCCGACTAGTACGGGCGACGTTCACCGTGCTACTCATTCATACTACACCGGGCTGTTTCCGTGCGGTGCGGCCGTGTCTGTGATTCGTGTTTTGCTTCTGTCAACTGACAACTAGTGATTTCATCAGTCGATAGAAGTGACGCTTGAAATACGTAATTCCCATTTACATTATTTTTTTCTGAACATGAGTTTAGATAAATTACGGCATGAAACGGCATATGTGTGCCTTTATGACAAACGGCATATGTGTGCCTTTATAACTAGGTATCACCAATTCTAATTATACGGTGGCGGGCGGTGCGATGCGAGCACATCGCATACTATTATAGTATAAAGTAGTTTGAACGTGTTTATAGTAAATGTATGGTGTGCGATATTATTGTGATATGCTGCGATATATTAGAGTAGTCGATCCGAATAGTACGCTGATGAATTGCTTTACAAAAATATCGAACGCTTAAAGATTAATATCTTTAAAAACCGGCCAAGTCCGGGTCGGACGCGACACAAAGGTTCCATACCAAAAAGGCAAAAATCACGTGTGTTGCCCTCAGACTAGAAGAAGAATATAGACGGAACATGTAGAATGAACACGTGAAGCCAAATGACACTTTCAATGTGTGCGTGTGACTCCGATTTTCGTGTACCGATACCACTAACGGCGTGTGCGTAATGTTGCCAGCAAATGAAAAATCTCCAAAAAATCTTAGTGGACATATATGATGGATAATTAATATTTGTTATAGTAAATGTTATCTGCAATTATTTTATATCATTTACACAAATGATTATTATGATATGTGCCTAAAATGGGGAAGTGTTAAAATAAATGAAAACGTGATAAACACTGAGTAAACACACTTTAATTACTAGCTTTCAAAAAATCCCATAATTAAAATAATCCTTTTTAAGATGAATGAACAAAGCTCCATTCCAGTGTAAGTACAAGTTACAGTCAACAACAAAAGTTGATTAGCACAAAAATATTTATTATTCTTTTTTACATCCCAATGCATGTGCCACAGCAATGTACTAGTAATGTTAGAATACCCAAGGACAAAGTTAATATATTTCGTGTTTTGTTTATGATTTTGTGATCGGTTTAACAGCTATAGTGATCAACAGATAAGAATTATTGGTTAAGCTACTTTTGTCGTTGACTATACATGAAGTAGATATCAATAGTCGTTAGGTTAAGACTAAGGCCTTTGTAGTGTTAGACTGAAATTAAAATACTGACACAGTAACATAAATAAATTGGATCAGAACACAGGCTGGGAGGTCAGACAGCAGTCAATTCCAAGATTGCCGAAATAGCCAAGCCACGCATAGTAAGTAGATCCCGGACACAGATGTGATCGGGAGTTCGGGACTAACGCACGAATGATGATGATGATAATTAGAAACATCGAGCTTGTCAACATTGATGACACTGATTTTTTTTACTCAGTACTTTATAATTCCCATAAATACTGCAAAATATTTTGTGGAAATGATGAAAAAATTATGGCAACTCTGTATAGTATGGCGGAGGTTTTGTGTTCCTAGTTTGTGCAACTAAAATATTTAGAAAAATGTTATGAAATCTAATAAGAAATAGTTAATTACTTATGAAACGATAATCCAGCATTCTTCCTATGAATAGTTGAAGTGTTTTTACACCTTTTCACCACACAATACGGCATATTTATAATATTTTGTTCAACCGTGATCGCACGTGCGTACACACTCGCTGCTCACAAAGGAGTGCGAGCGGAATGGTATCCCATTGCTATATAGTATCCCTTTTGGCGGCTTCACTCGCTAGTTCTATTCGTTCCGTCTATGTTATTCTTTTAGTCTGAGGTGTTGCCCTCTTAAATATTTATTATATTCTGGTTTTTAGTATTTTTGTTGTTATAGCTGCTACAGAAATACACCTGTCAAAATTTTTACTTCTAACTATCAGGGTTCATAAGATACAGCCCAAGACAGACGGACGGACGGACGGGCAGCGAAGTCTCAGTAATAGGATTCCCAAATAATTATCGGAATGGGACTAAATTGATATGGGACCACTTGAAAAGCATTTACCTACTTTCAATAAAAAAATCTAAATCGGTTTACACAGTCATAAGATATGAGGTAACAAATATAAAAAAAGAAAATAAAAAAAATCAATAGAATTGAGAACCTCCTTCTTTTTTTGAAGTCGGCTAAAAAGCAAGTGATACAATAATAAACGATCTCTCGAGGACTGAGGGGGTACATTTCCATTGAGAAATAGCGATTTCTCGAATCGAGTCAGTGCTATAGCTATAGTGTGACAAGGATCCTAAAAGTGTGATGTAATTTATAAATAGCCCCTTCTTATTAATTTAAATATGCATCATATTTAAATAATTAAGAGAAATAATATATTTAAATAATTCAATATTGACCAAAATAAAGTTGTATTTTACCGATAGCGCGGCAATGTTGAGCTGTGACATCATCACATCTCTAAGATTTGTCATTGACAGCACGGAGGGCGCCCGGTGCACCCAATCATATTACAAAATGCCGTGTCCGAGAAACAAAATGTGAACGCTGAGCCCGGACGGGACACGTCGTTAACATTTTGTTTCCCGTACGGGCAGGCCTATGTCACTCGCCTAACAATCGCAACAAATACGTGACCTCAGCGACAACTTGAAGTTGTAAATCAGTAAGGGTTGTCTCTTGTTTGTGATATGGCATTGACCATAGAGTTGATATTGAGGCATTAAAGTCATCATTATTAGTCCAAATTATGCTGGTACTTTCCTGACAACCCTAATGTTCGAATTATATTCTCTGTAATCAAAGAATGTGCTTTAATTAACGTCGGAGTGCAAGTTCTGTATGTAAGCACTATTCCCTATTCTGTGGTACGGGGCCCAGTGTAGTATGAATCACTTCATACAAATGCATACTAAAAATGTTTGACAGCGCTCCTGATGGGGCACTGACAAGGCACGCTCCGGACACGTCACGTTCTAGTTGGAATCATCCTTTATTCTTTTAGCATTGTGACCGGCCTGCCCCAGGAGCATGGCAGTGGGACATACCTAATATATATGTCTATTGACTTATTTAAACCAATTTTTTATTGTTTCTTTACCTCACTCATAATTATTATCTTTCGACTGGGAAAACCTTTCAAGTGTTTTGGGCACTTTCGACACTTCGTCTTTCGAACGAGTAGACTCGTTGTACAGCAGGGCCGTCTTTAAACTATTGGGGGCCCTGGGCATAGTAGGATAATGGGGCCCCTATTTTTTTTAAGTAGCCCCTTAAAGTCGCATCGCCCCTACGTTCATTGCCGATCGTCCAAGGTAGAATTCCTGTGGCGCCGACGGACTTTGGCCACCTATGTGGCCTCTGTCGCGAAGTTGGATCGGGTGTAATCACGCATCTTTGGGGTCAAATTCTATACCACTTCACGTCAGGACATGACAGGACTGCGGGTGGCTAGCCCGCATCCTCAGGTCCCGATTATGAAGGTCGATGGTCTAGAGCGTAGATGAGCCTGCGGCCTGGCCGTCGACTTCAAAACTCAGCTGGGAGTTCCTCGCTCGCTCTCCCTCTCGGCAGTCTCCTTCGCGAGAATATCCTGCAGAAGGACACGGCCACGTTCTACCTACTGCCACTGGAGACCATGGTTCGAAGCATGGTCTCCAGCGAGATGGTATCAACTCCCAGATCCATGACGAGGTCCCGGCGCTTATACGGCTTGATGGATTTCGACGAATTTGGTCTCAAATAAAAGATACCTATTTATGAAAGGAATTTATCTCCTGAGTGTTATAGGGTAGGTACATAAAATGTGAGCAAAAGGTATATACGGGCTTTTCGGCGTCAAATATTTTTATATATTTCATTACTTTTTTTTTGTGTTGTGACCATTATTCTAATTAATTTATTTAAAATTAGAACACAAGTACGTAATATACCTATTATCTCCAAGATGTCAGAGGATATAAAAGCTTGAATGTTCTACCTATACAGGCATGCAGATTACAATTACCTATCTCAGACACTAAATTGTCGTACTTAATAGCACTACATACCTAATTCAAATTATAATAAAACTTTCAATAGAGCGAGAGCTGGTAGACATTTTAAGGGAGATGTTTGATATTTTATTTGTTTAGTTGAAATTTTATGTTTGAAAGTTTGTCGCAGGAAGTAGGGGGCCTCTAACCATCGCGGAGCCCTGGGCAAGTGCCCATTGTGTTCAATGGGAAAGATAGGCCTGTACAACGAGTAGACTGGCGATGTCACTGTCGCCTTGTCGCTTCTGTCACTTTTATTCCGACAATTATTTGGTCCCATTTCGGTAATTTGAAGGTTTTTGTGTCCACGTTTGATGTGTTTTTTATTTAATAGGTCCACTAACTGGAAAATACTTTTATTGCTAGAGCCGCGTCCATAATTAGCGGGTGAACCAATTGCACGTGTTATTTGCTTGAGCCTGTCACACCCGTTTGTAGCTTAGATTCTAAATGAATACACAATTTATTGTAAAACATTATATTTGTATAATATTAATCACAGTAAAAAGATATTTGGGTTTGTACAAACTGTATTTAAAAAGAATTTCCATTTACTATTTGCCTGAAACTATCATTGCATTTTTCATGTCAGAGTAAAATACATACCTACAATAAAAAGCCTCTTAAAATACACTTTTTAACTCATTTATAAATGGTACAGATATGAGAATTACTTCAAGCAAATTATTTTATACTGTCGATTGACGGCATTTGGTGGAATCTGCTACACATATTGAACAAAAACACATATACTTTTCCACTGTTATAATTTTATTTTCACTGACCGGTTTCACCTCACGGCATCATCAGAGATTTATACAAAATATAGTTTTAATTCACATAAAAATATCGTACTACATATTTATATCCGTAAAATTATAACAGTGGAAAAGTATAATTATGTGTTTTTGTGCAATATATCAAGCAAATTAGTTATATCACAATACTAGCGAACGCCCATGACTTCGTTTACGTGCAATCCTTTGCCAAAAATCAAGATCTAAGAATCTAGAAAGACCGTTAATTTATACAACATCTAATACTGGGAATTCTACGTAATTAAATAACAGTTGCCAAAAAAATAGCCGTATGAGCTCGGTCTCATTTCTTATGCAAGTGTTTGATGATAATAAGTTTACAAGTTTATAATATACTTAAATCGTAAAAACTATAGTCTTGGGCTGGACTCTAACCACAGCGACTGTTTCCTTTCCAGGAGGAACGATTTACCAACTGGCCAAGACACCACTAGGCCAATACCGAGTCGCCAGAGTGCCATGTACCAGCAATCAAGGAACTAACCACTATGGTAATTAAAGATTTGCAAGATTACAACCATAACCAGAAATCTATTGTATTTATAATGTTGTCTTTTTTCACCTTCATTATCATAAACTACATTATATATGGATGTGTTTAGTCAATAGCCAATTTTTTGAATGATCCATCGATGCCGAACAATTCATCGTAGTTGGTAGGATTCCCTGGTCTCATGGCCTCGTTAGCTTTCACTGTTTCTTGTTCCTTGAACCATGCACCAAATTCTTTTAATTTTTCTAACCATGAACCTGTAAACAGTAACGTAAAAATTAATAACAAAGTTACCGATGAAACTGCGTGCACATCTAGTTTAGAATAATATAAGTGTCAATACAATGATTTGATTCGTTAAAAATTGGACGTCACGGAGTGCAAATGTATCATAAGCTTTGATACGGTAAAGTCTGTAAAGTCTGTTATGAATACTTTGTAAAAAAAAGTACAGTAAACTTACAATGAACCTCTTCAAGTGAGCCATTTGTACCACCGAAGTCTGTCGGCAGTATGTCATTAGGGATGTACTCGTGGAGAGTCGTGTAGTCTTTGTGGAAATGGACCTGGAAACAATATCAAATAAATAATAACACTTTGGAGCACCACAAACATGTGCACTTTGGCTGCTAGATGAATTTGAAGTACGAATCATTAAGAAGAATACTCAGGCCTTCCAGCACTAAATAAAAATACAAGACCAATATGGTGGTGGGGTGAAGTCAATGATAAATCCGTAAATTCGAATATAGTAGGACGTGTGAGGTACGACAACGCAAATTAAAATCGTTGTAGTTTTAGATGTTTTGTAGAATGCACAGATCATCGAATCGAATATATCATAATTTATCATTTGCTGAAACAAGCAGAAAATTGTTTCTTCTCGCTGTAAACTACTTTTGTGCATTCATTTATGAGCATAGTAATGAGTACTGGATGAGTACTGGATAAGACTCCTTTTATATTTAATTGAAATTTGAACTCACTCGATTCTTCATTTTCTCTTTCATGAATGGCCTCAGGATGCTAAACACAGCGTCTACCAACGTGGATGTGTTGATGATGTGCACTTCTTTAAGTCTTACTGGATAAGACTCCTGGAATTGTATGGAATCTCTATTGAGTTAATTTAATCATTTTAGTCTGTGTAAGAATGGTCCCATAATATCTTTGTAATGTAAACAATATATTACTAGTACCTACCTATAGTAATATTACTTTAACCTTTCGGGTTAACTCCAGTTAATGCCACAGGCCTCGGGTGGAGTTAAAGCCACAGGCATATTACGAAAAAACCATCGTGTGTGTGCCAATAGCCTACATATTTTTCATGTTGTCGATTTGTACACCAATAAATGAACTTCGTGCGAGGTGCGAGTCGCCTTTAAAATAAAATTATTGAAAAGTGACGATAAGCACGTTTTGTGTGACATCAATTCCTGCGAGTCATTCAATAAGCCGTATTATCTACCATACGTATACGTATCGAGAGAGAATGAACTGGGTAGATAGGTACGGTACACTTGAACCACACATATGTCATCATCCACCGAACCTTTTCCCAACGCAGTCGGCTTTCCAGTCTAACTGCGATTCGGCTGAACTTCGATATTTTCCGTGAAGCGACTGCCATCTGACCTCCACATCCCATGGACGATATCGAAGTTCTGTAGTTAGACCAGGTGGAATTCTGATTTAGGGATCTAACTACCCTTAACGTCTGCCATAGATGTTCCTATTACAACCGGGACCGACGGCTTAACGTGCTATGCTAAACCATACATATGTAACTTATTTAAGTGTATGTAATATTTTTTACGAAGAATCAAGGATTACTGCTAAAGGACCCTTTTAACATCTTCGAGGCCCAAGTCATCAGTTGTGCTCCTGGTGGCTGATGAACGAAGTTCTGATAAATATATCCAAAGTAGCTAGAAACAAAACGACAATAGCCTTGTCTAACAAAGGTTTTGGCGAAATGTGTGCGTATCAAACGCCTTTGTCTATTCGTTCGGAATTAAATAATTAGTTTTTAGAATCCATGTCTCTTTCTGCCGTATACTTCTTAGATTAGACAAAAATAAAGAAGGTGGTAGTATACCTGAATGCAGATTAAGAATTTCTTTAAAAGAGTTGGTGATAACTTGAGTAAATGGCTGGGTTTGAGAATTTCAGCGTCTATAACATAAACTTCGCCGGTGACACCTGGCGTTGGATCTCGCAGTCTGATATCACCAATCATCATAATAATCTTGAAAAGGTCTGTCAGTTGTCGAGGATCCAGACTGTAGTCAATAGCTGAAATTATAAGGGACTACATTATTAATCTTCTTCTTTTATCTAGGGTGCTATAGATAATGCACCCTCGCAAACACGTTATGTTTTTTTTCTCTGTGAATCTGCAATCAGCCCTTAACAAGCTGTAATATAATAAACTGTATAATTTTGAGATATGCATATCCTGTGATATGATATCTCGTATTTTTGAGCGGAGTGAGCCGAAGGCGAACGAGGCTCCCATACAGCGACTCCAATGAGATTAAATGTAACGCTGTATCTCAGTAACTACTTGGCGGATTCTAGAAAGTTTTGAAGTAAATTAAACTAGATTTAAGTGCAAAAAATGTGACGGAGTCAGAAATTGAAAAAAAAGGCGCCAAAAAATATTTATTTGAGGAACCAAAATTTACATGTTAAACCTATGGTAGAAATTTCGCGCGCTTTTTGTATCTTTCAAAATATTATTTCAAAATAAATATAAATAAATATAAACTCATGAAATTTTTAAATGACTTATTACTGTTACCGAAAACACTCCGCTCAATATGCAGCAGCGCAGGGTGACGCCAGCGTAGCAGCACCTAGTATAATACTATCCACTGGATCTTTTCAACCGAAAATGCAACCGCTGGTGATCAGCAGTGATGCAGCCAGTTGGTTTTATGTTTTCCAAGTCTTAGTTTGTAGGTTTCGGAAGACATTTTTATTTCCTCTTCAACTGTGTGAATTTACAGATACTCATGTACTGCCATGTTACGTATGTACCATGGGGCATTGCTGATGGTTTTTAAAGCCTTGTTCTGGTGGCGCTGGAGGATTTCAATGTTTGAGTGACTTGCTGAAACCCAGAGCTGAATGCCATATGTCCATACTGGTTTTATGATGGATTTGTATATTATAAGTTTATTTTCTAGACTTCTTTTATTATTTTAATATTATAATTGTATCTCTGGTACTATTGCGTCTCTTTCTCACTTTGTGTGCTCTGTGTTCTTTGTGTACATTTCCATGTGAAAGTTAAATGTTTTTACTTTCTTTCTAGGGGCCTAATTCATCCTCAACTGGATGTTGGACTCTGCTTACTACTGGATGCGCTAATAAATATTCATTCATAGCTAAGTCGTTCAGAACATACCCTGAATGGGAACTGCTTTAAATCCAGCCTAACATCTTACAATTAGCAACTCAAAGTCTAAAAAAACGCATTGCTAAAATATACCTTTACTGATTGAGATCCTTCTGCCATCTGCAGTGAGGCCAGGCATTGTCGAACCATAGCTAAAATGCAGAAAACGAATTTATTAGGACGTTCACAACACCATCATTCTAACCCCAAACTCGGCAGACATGCTTTTGGAACAAGTGAAATTAGATATCGGATTATATGAATTTGCATGTTTTACAGTCAAGAAGTTCAAGTCCGAGACGCCCAGTACTTTAATTGGCTGTGCCACAGCGGCTGGCACGTAAGATTTTGTTGCCTTTCATCAACATTTCATCGCAAGGCAACGGGTTTCAATTTTTTTTTTCAAAACTACATTGAGCTGCTACTTTTTAAAAATTCATTCGGCCATTTTGGTCATAACACATTATATGTTATGTATTGAGGGTGTGTAATGCACCTCTGCCTACCTCTTCGGGATATAGGCGTGATATGTATCTGTCTGTGTCATGTTTTATAGATAGTGCTTATTTTAGCTAATAAATAACAAAACGCGAAAGTTTAAAATTTTGTGTTATTACCCCTTTGACATGATATCCATAAGTTCCGGTCGTGTTATGTCTCTGTTTGTGAAAAACTCTGGACAAGCGGTCTTCATGGTGAAGTACATGTCCAGCTTCTTTTTACATCTCTCCAAAGAGTAATTGCAACCAGTCAAGAAAGATAACAAGCAGATTTCGTCTGGATAATGGAGAAAAATAATTTATAATTATATAAATTAGGTAATTAAAACAACGCTGTAATGGAGTAAAAAGATTTAACAATACAAATTGCAAAATGGAAAGTTGAACCTGAATGAAGTTTGTCGGAACAGTTACGTTAGGAATACCTATACCTATAATGCCGGGTGCCACTGAAAATCCTGGGCACCACAAGAAATTCTTCCTAGTGCTAACTAGAGGCGCTCGGTAATGAACGTAGGACCGGCGGGCGTTGGGCCGAGAAATGAAAAAAAAGGTGTACCTATATTTTCTTTTTCTATCAGAATATGTCTGTTTATCCTTTTTAAAAATGGAATTTTGTATTATTATAATTAACGTACCCCATTCATTAGGTAGATGTGGCTGTTTCTTCAACCAATCCTTGATTATAGCCAAATCTTCTGCTTTTTTTGTATCCTCGTTGATGTCCGTGCCAATTTTGTTCCATGGTTTTTCAGTTTGTTTCACCATAACAAAAGCTGATGCCATAGCTTATCTGAAAATAACCAACTACTTAATTGATTAAAATTTACTTGGTAGGTACTGTTTTTGTATCGGGACCCCCGGCGGATACTTAGAGGATATAATACATGTGCATCCTCACCCGAAGAGTGTTAAAAGAATATAAGTGGAACACTTATATACAAACAATCGCGCGTTTATAGGTCAAAGAATCAAAGAAACATTTGGTATCAGTGTCACTACCTACATGTTATAAAACAAAGTCGCTTCCGTCAGTATGAATGCATAGATCTACGCATCGGATGTTGATATGGTTTTTACCAATGGATAGAGTGGTTCTCGAGGAAGATTTTTGTGTATATAATTTGTCAAGCGGGTGAAGCCGCGGGCGTCCGCTAGTAAAGTTATGAAATAGGAATAAGTAAAAATAAATTCTGGGCTCCATAAATTGCAGATTTTCTCATCTGTGCCTGCACAAAAACAAAGACTAGCTAACTAATAATACTGTACAAAAAGATACCTCAAATTAGTTAAAACAAAAAATCTAGTTACGTAACAAGAGAATATACATCAACATTTTACTTCTCAACCTTTTTGTGATCAATTGTTGGTACATATCATAACTAAGAGGCTACTATGAGCAGGATGTCCATGAAAATATCTTTAGAGCATTCCTATACGTCGAAAATTACTGAAAATTACTGAAAATTACTGGAAATCACTGGAAAGTACCAGATACGCCCAGAAATGGACGTAGAAGTGGCCTAAGCGGTTAAAAAAAGTATTATCATGCATGCCCTTGTCTAAAAAGGATGGTCTAGCAGGACGTTGAAAAAATGTTTTCAGGCATGCTCATCTGGTTGGTACTTTTAATGTGCTTTTAACTTGGATTATTTTAAGCGCCCTGAGGGTTGGTGGATATAAAAATATTCCTGAATTGACACATAAGATTTTTTTTTATTCCAGTTTTGTTTTCCCGTAGGAAGTACTTTTATATAGTGGTATTTTATTTGTTACACAAATTAATACAAATTGTCGTATTAAATATATAGATAGTGGTGACTCGTGGGATTAAAGTTTGTTGTGTATCGACTAGCTACGAGTCATTTGGTGACTTTTCATCAGGAAGTACCTATAAGTACTTACTAATAGACGATTTAGGTTTTGACCCGACAAAAAAATTGTGTAGTGAATCTAAAACGATTTTTAATAATAGATAAAAAAAAACCGGTTGTTCAAAAAACAAAATTGACCCTTTAATTTATGATGGCGGATAAAGCAACATACCAAAACCACGCAAAACTAAATTTAGACCCCCAGTGACCTATCCAAATGAATTTCAAAAGAAAATTTGCTGAATTAAATTATTGGATTAGTCCATTTTGGCCTAATAATGTACTGTGCTACTACGGTGAAAAATATAGGTAGGTATCAAAAGGCATATGGCAGAAAAAATAAAATTGTTCACGCAGGCGGACCTGTAGCTATCAGGTAGTTTCAGAGACGAACCTTGTTAATGCTTCTAAAATAGCTTGTAACTTTTGCAAGCGTGATTTATAAATTAACCCCGCTCTGTTACCGCTGGGGATTCCCAAAGCTCTTGCGGTCAATGTCACGTCAACAAGGCGTCGTCATGTTTTTCCTGTAATCGCCATATAGTTTATTATAATTTTAATTGCTACAGATTCTTTTATCGCACGTTTTATTTATTAATCCGGCATACATTGCCATTACAGGTTATGTTGAATTCTTAGAAATTACGATTAATGTTGGACTATAGCTGGGTGTTTTCTCGTGGAACCGCTAATTTGTCCCACTGGCGGTACCACGAGGAAGGTTTATTACTCGTAGACCCACTAGTGGTACCACGAAGGAGACTTATTTCTCGTAAACCCACCCTTTTTTAAAATAAATATTTTCGGACAATTTTCACACAACGTCATCTAGCCCAAACTAAGCTATAAGCTTGTGCTATGGGATCTAGACAACTGATTAACACCCAAACTCCGAAACAAACATTTATGGATCACACAAATACTTGATTCGACCCGGGGATCGAACCCGAGACCGAAGCAGTTGCTAGCAGCTAGCTCAAGCCACTAGTTGCTAATCTACTCATTGGGCTGATTTTGTGGCGATAACTTTTTCCTGCTGTCCTATTTTGATAAGACAAAGCCTTTGAACTATCAAAGGCTTTGTCTTTGTGTCTTTGTCTTTGACTGGTTTCGCCAAACCAGTCAGGTTTCCGTATTAACTCAGTGGAATAAGTGTAGGTACAAAGACTGTCAAATATGTAAATAAGGGGCTTCGGAGAACAGGTGATGTTTTTATACGATTAAATGCCAGTCAAGTGCGTGTGAGGCCACACATAATAGCCTCTATAACTCCTGAACTAACAGAGTTATCAAATCCGTTATAGTTTTGCTTCAATGTTCATTACATAGACTACTTACCATCAAATTATTCAGATTTTTCAAGTCAGCCGTTTGGCTTTAAAAGCTGCTACACACAGTGCCGAGCGGCACTGCCGCCGGCAATACAAGCCGCCGGCTTAGGCCGCGCATAGCCGCCAAGCATCATTCCGGTTGTGACAATCATGTATGTATGAACTGACGCCGGCACCCCGCGCAACCCGCCGGCACAGCCCGGCGGCTTCTCTGTGCGGCAAGCCAGCGGCTTTGTAAGCCGCCGGGTTAGCGGCGGCATGGCCGGCGGCTTAGCCGGTGTGTGTGTAGCAGCCTTTAGAGAGGCGGGCGGATCTATCTGTTATTACGTCTTAGAGCGACGACGTCACTTACAGCCATCTACGTCGTTCAGTAATGGATTGTAACAGTCATTGAACATTTTTTTATGATGAACTATATGTCACTTTGAATATTTTTTTAAACTAACTGTAGTTTATAAAAATAAAAAATAAAATATTTTTGGACATTTTCACACAACGTCATCTAGCCCAAATTAAGCTAATATAAGCTTGTGTTATGGGATCTAGACGACTGATAAACATACTTATATATTTCTAAATACATACATATTACATGTAAAATAATAGTATGTACATTTATTTACAATAAGAATTACAATATACAAAATAAACATAATTATAGACTAAAAATATTTACATTACAAAATATCGTTTAAAAAATCCTCCGCGTCATTGCCGACTGGGAAGGTTCCCAGAATGCTGGCTGTGTTGCCACGTTGGATGGCGATACTTATTCTTTGGGCCAGAAAATAGCCAGCCTTCTGGTCCTGAGAAGCATCGATTAGGCGTTTAGCAATGTCTCTATAAAGGCGGCGAGCACTCGGACCCCATGACCCCAGTGTCTCAACCCCAAACGGCTCAAATATGTAATCACCTGCTAGGTTAGCATATTTACGCCGTTTAAAGCCTTCAGCCGATGCAGCAGCAGCGCCGGCACATCCGGATGTGCTTGGAAGGTGTGAAGGTGCTAAGGTGTCAACGCATGTAGCGTCCCACACCAAAGGCCTTCCCATCTTCCACGGTAGCAACGACATACCGTCCGGTCTCTTTCCATCGCTTCGTGCTAAATTTGGTTCGCGTACGGCCGGAAGACCTGCGGTGGAAAGAGCCCTACTAATTATGTCGTTTAGAATAGCGTGCCGAGGTATACGACCTGCGCTTCTGCTACAAGAAAGGCCATACATATTATATATATTATACATATTATACATAGACCAAACCATAACCCAAACTCCGAAACAAACATTTGTGGATCACACAAATAATTTGAATCGACCCGGAATCGAACCTGGGACCTCAGGGGCGGCAGTCGCATACTCATTCCACTGAGCCACCGAGGCAGTCATGGTTAATAAACAAAAATGTCAGGTTGTTACCGGTTATCAATCGCTTCAGTGATTATAGCGTCAAACAAATAGAAACAAATATACACCGTGAAAAAATTACCATTTAAAAAAAAAATATTGGTCTCAAATAACAGAAGTATTACTTTGAAATACAAACTCATTTTTTTACAAAAATCTTAAAATTGATGTAGTCTCTGGACATCAAATAAGCGTGATAGCTCACTGCCTTAAAAAATCTAGTGCTATTCAATGGCGCTCGGCAATAGACGTAGGCTTATAAATTGGAATTAATAAAAAGAAACTACAATTTTAAGAATTTTAAAATGTGTTTTATTTTCAAATTAATACTTCCAGTCGCTTCTCTTATCGAAACTGAGTCCAAAATATTATTTTTTTAAACGATGGCACTTTCACGGTGTGTTATTTTGGTTTGTAATCGATGAAACTAATTAACTGAGCAATTAGTTTCATCGATTATGCAATTGAGCGAAACGACTATTTCTATTAAGGCATTTATCAATCTATAAGGAGCAGGTTTTCAAAAAAAGTTATTGACCAAAAATTTGTCAATAACTTTTTTTGAGGGTCCTAAATCAAAATTCGGTCTCGAACAAAACCTGCTCCTGACTTTTTCCTTGATTTTTGACTTCCTTGATTTTTGAGTGAAAAAAACATGAAAATCGGTTGTTGTCATATTTTTGGTCAATAACTTTTTTTGAGGGTCTTAAATCAAAATTCAGTCTCGAATGAAACCTGCTCCTGAGAATGCTTGATTTTTGAGTGAAAAAATCATGAAAATCGGTTGGGTAGTTGTCGAGAAACAATTTCACATCGAGTTGCATTTGAGTTCACATTTTCAGTAATGCGAGACATCGACTTCTTTTTAACCCGGTAATCAATGTGTTCCTAATAGTTTCGGGAAGAAAAAAACTGTACTACGAGGATGATCTAGCACCATAGAAGCAACCGTCTTTAAACTTGTATCATCATCGGTATCCCAATAATTTGGGATCGGTGCAAAATGTATGTACCAATGTGTATTCTATCCAAAATATTTTTTAATTTATTTAAAAATCCTTCACATATCCCTGTCCATTTAGACTTCATTACATCTGTTAACAATACCACAAGTTTTTAATTACTTACCTAAAGTTTGTTATTTGCCACAATGGCCTCCAATTATTCGCATTCTACTCCATACTTGGTTAAGAAAATTGTTCGAGGAATTAAATGAATAATAGCATAGGAAATAAATTGCTAGCTCAAGATAATGTCTGAGATAACTAAATAATAGTAAATATATTTACATAATTATAGTGCAGCATATTGTAATAGTTTTAATGTAACTATTATAAGTCATCATTCACCGAGCCTTTTCCCAACTCAGTTGGGGTCGGCTCTCCAGTCTAACTGCGATTCGGCTGATCTTCGATATTTTCCGTGAAGCGACTGCCATCTGACCTCCACAACCCATGGGCGATATCGAAGTTCTGCAGTTAGACCGGTCGGACTTTTGATTTAGGGCTCCAACTACCCCTAACGACTGCCATAGATGTTCGTATGACAACCGGGACCGACAGCTTAACGTGCTCTCCGAGGCAGGGAGGGGTCTCGGTGTCTTAGAAATGGTCACCCATCCTAAAACCGGCCTGACTAGATGTTGCTTAACCTTTGCAATGTGTTAACATTGTCGGTTACCACTAGACCATGAGCCCCTCTAAAACTGTTAGAAGTAAACTGAGTAATATATATGCGAAATAATTAGTTTATTTTCAATCGATACCCAATAAAGGAATATGTTCTCAATTCGACACTATATTTTTATGTTTGTTTTCATCTTTACTGGGTGAACCGATTTTTTTTTCATTGAAAGCTACTATGTCCCAAGTAGTCCCATTTCAATTTGGTCCCATTCCGACAATTATTTGGTTCCATTTCGGTAGTCTGAAGCCGGTTTTTATTTAAAATTTTTGAAGTGTATTTTTTATTAATACCGAATACCGGTCAGAAGACTTTGGGTTAAATTGTAATGAACCAACACTTACCCGGATTAGTTCAATAAACTTACATTTTAATACACTTGCAAAATATAATTGAGATAAAAAGATTAAAAAGGTATCTTTGCCTGCACGCGTTGCTTGCATTAAAAGCTCGCCTCTTATTACGTTTTACCTGGAATCTGGAGAAATATTGGCGTAAAACGGCTTTATATAAGACATAATTATAAGAACCAAAGTATATATAAATATATATGTTCCATACCAGTACATTGCCTTTTTTAAGAGTTCCGTACCTCAAAAGAAATAAAACGGAACCCTTATTGAATCACTTTGTTGTCCGTCTTACTGTCTTTTTTCTCAGGAACGCGTAAAGGTATCAAACTGAAATTTATAACGAATACTCAAGTCTACTGTCTCTTAGAGCTGTGAAAAAATCAAACTTCTAAGCCAACCCAATCAAAAGATACAGCCATTTATGCTGCAAGTTTTCGACACTCGCAAGAGAATCAAACCTACGGGTACTTCTACTCAGAATCTTGAAATTTGGTACGAAGCAACGTTTTAAAGCACAGATAAAGAAAATTTGCGAACAGACCCCACGGTGCGTGAATCCGACTCGCACTTGGCTGGGTTTATAATACTCGTATCAAACAAGGAACTACACTTTTAAGACAAAACGTCATTGGTCATACACCACTTCCGCAGTAATATGCCTTCAAAAATAAACTAAACTTAATTGGAGTGGGTAGGTGAAACTTTGAGTATCAAACTTGAATCAAAATGGTCCTTCACATATGACGTATGCCACGCGACGTAGGAAACAGCGACATACTGGTACTACGTCTTTACTACGTCTGACGTTTACTTACTTAATTTTTTTTTTTTTTTATATTTGGTTTGCCAAATTGACGCCGCCCACCTGGTGGTAAGTCGTGACGACGTCTAGCGATTGTGGGCCACTCTCACAGCACGCAATACTATAGAGGGTGGCCCTCTACTTGATGACCTACTGATGTGCCTCTTCACGCTCCGCTTAAAGAACCCAGGATTATATGTGGGAGGAAACACGTGCACAGGCAGGGCGTTCCAGGTCACTATCGTTCGGCAGAGAAACAAACGTTTAAAACGTTCGGTTCTCGCGAAAATGCTATCCACTGTGTGGGTATGGCATCTCTGCCCGGCACGCGTTGTTCGGGATCGGAAGGAAAAGGTAGGAATCCGATTGAAGAGCTCTTCAGAACATTCGCCGTAAATACGGTAGAATGCGGCCAAGGAAGCTATTGTTCGGCGCAGAGCTAGCGGCTCAAGGCTTCCCGTTACCTCCGGACAATCTATAATACGGATAGCCCGTCGCTGCATAGCGTCGAGAGCGTCCAGCAGATACTTCGCGGAGCCGTCCCAGAGGTGAGAGCAGTATTCGACGCAGGGTCTAATCTGCGTCTTGTACAGCAGACACCTCTGGTCCGGTCGGATCAGGTCGGGTCGGGTCGGGTCAGGTCGGATCTTTGATTTAGGACTCCATCTACCCCTAACGACTGTCAGATTTCGTATAACAACCAGGACTCACGGCTTAACGTGCTCTCTTAGGTACAGAGGACTCTCAAAATATCTTAAGAAATGGTCACTCATTCTAAGCCTGGCTTGGCTAGCTGTTTCTTAACCATTGCCAATTTTTAATTTACACGGTAACCACTCAGCCACGAGTCCCACTTAAGAATATCTCCAGATCGCAAATCATCCTCATTTGCACGAGATGTATCTGTTGTTAGATGGACGAGGATCGTTTTTTCCGACCTTACGTCCATAGACGATGTAATGAACTCTTCTGTCTATCCCAGTGAAAAAGAATTATTTTTCTGGTATGTGCGTGACTCATTAGCGAATCAGTTCCTTTTCGAAAAAAAAATTTTTTGAAAAACTTTTTCTGAATATTTTTCCTTTTTTTTTAATTCGTTGAAAATTGCTGTATTTTTCCATTCCCTTATAATTGTCGTATCGTGTGTTTGTCTGTAATATCGTTAATCATGGTCATACTCGTATGTAATGCTGATATAATTATGTATATTTATACTGGTAAGTTGCTGTTTTAGGGTTCCGTACCCAACGGGAAAAGGAGGCACTATACCATAATGTTAAAAAGTTGTAAATTATATAACCTGGATGCAACTTGCATTGAGGTTAAAAAGCCTGACGTCATACTTGCATGCGAGACTTACATAATGGAATAGACACCATGTCCATCTGTCTATCACCAGGCTGTATTTTATAAACCGTAATAACTAGAAAGTTGAAATTTACAGTGAAGAAGACAAGTACTAAGAACAAAATAAAATAATTATTTAAGTGGATCCCACAACAAATGCGCTTTTTTTTTTGCGGTTTTTTGCTCGGTAAAAAAGAATAATTATAGTGTTTAATTTTGTGTAGATAATAGTACGGAACCTTTGTGTGCACTTGGCTGGTTTCTTGTTTGTGTTAACATGACATGACATAGATTCATACCTAGTATAATTAACTAAATTGTTTAAAGTGCATGAACATAATTTCAAGAATTATTAATTACTAGCGGAAACCCGTGGCTTCGCTCGCTTGACAAATTATATAGACAATAACCTTCCTTGAGAACCACTCTATCCATTGGTGTAAACCGCATCAAAATCCGTTGCGTAGTTTTAAAGATCTAAGCATACAAACAGCGGAAGCGACTTTGTTTTATAATATGTAGAGATTATAGAATTATGATTTTTTTTGACGTTACACTAAAATCATCATTCACCGAGCCTTTTCCCAACTCAGTTGGGGTTGGCTTTCCAGTCTAACTGCGATTCGGCTGACCTTCGATATTTTCCGTGGAGCGACTACCATCTGACCTCCACAACCCATGGGCGATATCGAATTTCTGTAGTTTGACCGGTCGGATTTTTCATTTAGGGCTCCACTATCCTTAACGACAGCCATAGATGTTTGTATGACAACCGGGACCGACGGCTTAACGCGACGGCTTAACGTGCTCTATAAAATGATCTACTTTCTGCAATAGCATGATACGAGTATGATAACCAACAAACATAGTTTACGTATTTCAATACATACTCGTATTTAGTTTGAAGCAATGGGACTTAGTTAAAGATATGTAAAAATATATTAAAAAATACAACAAATCGAAAAAAAATTAGAGATGTTTTTAATAACATAATTATTATTAGTTACTAACTTACTGAATTATATTCATTATTTTCTATCTCCAGAATATTTAAATAAATAAATAATTTTTTTGGACATTCTCACACAACGTCATCTAGCCCGAATTAAGCTAATATAAGCTTGTGCTAAGGGATCTAGACGACTGATAAACATACATGGATCACACAAATATTTGATTCGACCCGGAATCGATCCTGGGACCTCAGGGACGGCAGTCGCATACTCGTACCACTGTGCCACCGATGCAGTTAAAGTATTACCTGTTATAAATGTAGATACCTAGTTGCATTTTGGCACGTAAAATATTCAAATTAAAAATCTCTTTATTTGAAGATCATTTTTTAAATTTAAAATAAAGCGTATATATTTTTTAAAATTTAAGAAATAAACTAAACTGATAATATTTTTTTTAAATAAATTTAAGTTATAAAACCTAAAATTTTAAATAAACTTTTAATAATAAAATATTAATAACTCACATTTTTTAACGTATTCACTTGCAATTTATGTATCACGGGATAAAAAGAGAACAATAATAAATAATAAACAATAAACACAGCACGTGTGCCCTCTCTCAATAAGCACAATTAAATGACAACAGATCTGAACTTGTTGGCATGAACTGACTTAAAAAATTAATGGTGATTACTCACCTTCAAAAGCTTACGTAGGTATCTAAGCCTGTAATTAAAAAACAAAATGGTATATTTCGGTAATATGGACTTTAATACGTAGTCAAAGAGCCTTGCTTCCAACAATAACACATGTTTTTTGTATCTTAGTCATGTTTTTTTTTTCATCTAAGTACCTACTATCGTTTTCCTTTAATTTTTTAACCAATCAATAGTTTTTCCTAATAAGAATTGTTATTTGACGCACTAGTAAATTAAAGGATACACGTCAAAAATTGACACAACAACTGACTTCAAATGACCGAAATGGGACCAAATAATTGTCGGAATGGGACCAAATTAAAAAGGGACCACTTCGAAAGTAGTAGCTTTCATTTAAATAAAAATGCAAAATCGGTTCACCCAGTTCAGAGATATGAGGTAACAAACATAAAAAAAACATACAGTCGAATTGAGAACCACGTCCTTTTTGGAAGTCGGTTGAAAAAACGTTGTGTGAATTTTTTTTTTTTAAATTTTGAAAACTTGCATGTTTTGTTATTATTTCTGTAAGGTTATGGGATGGCTCCAGTACGTAGTTACGGAAAGTTGTACGACGAAATAAAAAGTTAATTTGGTAGGTACGAAGCACAAATAGTTTTTATTACGTAGAATAGTTCACATACACATACACGAAGAAAGTCAAACCATTAGAAAGAAGGAGAAATAGAATAATACAGCACATACAATTAATATTAACGGACGATTATTAATACAGTGAAAATACGTAACGCGTGAGTAGTTAGCGGCACGTTTAGCCGGACGGGTGACGCGGGTTTAGTGTACGAGAGTTCGTGGCCGACTGAGGAGGCGCGCGCAACGCCGATCGCACGCGCACGTAAGTAGGTAAGTATATTGTGTGTCTCTGCGCGGCCGCGTTGACCGCGGCTGCGCTGGCGCTTCTCGTAGGCCTCCGCTGACACGAGTCGTGATAGCGGGGCTGGCAGAGGTGTCGTGTATTAATGTGAATACAGTACATATGAAATAAATATATTATAGATGTTTCGTGTATTGTGTATAGTGTGTAAATAAAATAGATAAACCTAAATAGCGTAATAAGTATTTATATAATGTAATACTGTCTGAGTTGTGGAGTAGGCTACATCACTCTCCTCCAGAGACCGTCACCACGGGCGATAAAAATCAGGAAATCGCACTGTGCGGCCTGAGCGCGTCTTTCTTACGTCGTCCTGAGCTGGGGCGGGGGGCCCTATGGGAACAGGATCGGGTAGAGGACTGGAGGTAGGGGTAGGATTGGTGTGGGGAGTTGTAAGGGGTAAGGATGGGTCTTTTAGTACATAGGCTGGTTTCAGGCGGTCTATCGATACTAAGACGTCCTTCCCTTTGACTTGAATCTTAAAAGTTTTGTCACCTCGGCTGAGTACTTTATAAGGGCCAGTGTAGGGTGCCTGTAAGGCTCCACGCACTGTGTCGTCCCTTAAAAATACGTGGCTTGAGGAGGAAAGGTCTTTGTAAATGAAAATTTTAGGTTTACTGTGGCGTGAGGCTGGAACAGGTTGTAGCTTCGTAGTAAACCTTTGCAGCCGCGCCGTGAAGTCCGAGATGTCAGTGTTTTGTACCACCGTTTCCTGGAAGAACTCTCCAGGTAAACGCAGTGGTTCACCGTACACTAACTCGGCTGAAGATGTTTTTAGGTCCTCTTTAAACGAACTCCTTATTCCCAAGAGTACCAAGGGTAACATGTCTACCCAGTTGCTGTCGGCGTGGCACATAATTGCGGATTATAGTTGGCGGTGGAAGCGCTCCACAAGTCCGTTGCACGCTGGGTGATACGACGTGGTTCTGCGATATTTGAATCCGATCGCTTTTCCCAGGTATAGGAAAAGCGACGATTCAAACTGTCGGCCGCGGTCGGTGACGATATCAGTTGGACATCCAAATCTGGATATCCACGATACCAATGCCTTTCCGACCGTCTCGGCTGTCATATCAACCATTGGTACGACCTCAGGCCAGCGTGTGTAGCGGTCCACAGCCGTAAAGCAGTAGCGGTACCCTTGGGAAATGGGTAGTGGGCCAACGATGTCGATGTGGATGAATGCAAAGCGCGTCCGAGGTAGATCGAATGTCCCTAACGGTGAGAACACGTGGCGATGTACCTTTGCGCGTTGACATGCGTGACATTGGCGTGACCACTCGCGACAGTCTTTGCGCACACCAGGCCAAACAAAACGCTCAGCTACCAGTTTGGCAGTAGCGTTGGCACCTGGGTGGCTAAGACTATGAAGACTGTCGAAGACTTGTCTTCTTAGTGGCCTTGGGACATAGGGTCTAGGTGAAGGGGTACTGACGTCACAGTACTGAATGAGAGTCGGGTATCCTCATCTTCGCTAGACGAAGAGAACAGTCTTCTCCCAAAAGCTGAGCCAGCTCTTGGTCACCAGCTTGGGCTGAGGCCAAGGCATCCAAGTCGACTGGCATCTGCAGTTCATTGACACGGGACAGTGGGTCGGCAACGACGTTGTCTTTGCCAGAAATGTGTCGAATGTCTGTAGTGAACTGCGAGATGTAGTCGAGGTGGCGAAATTGGCGAGGTGAGCAGTTAGCTTTCCTTTCGCTAAAAGCGAAAGTGATTGGCTTGTGGTCGGTGTATACCACGAAATGCCGTGCTTCCAGCATGTGGCGAAAGTATTTGATGCTCTCGTATATGGCCAAAAGCTCACGGTCATAGGGTGAGTATTTTTGCTGAGAGGGACTCAACTTTCGCGAGAAGAATGCTAGAGGCTCCCAAAAGCCGTCTACAAGTTGTTGTAGAACTGCACCCATTGCCAGGTCAGACGCGTCTGTTACCAACGCGAGTTCTGCCTGACAATCTGGGTGAGCCAGTAATGCGGCGTTTGATAGACCTTCCTTGCATTGGTTGAACGCCAACAGGGTCTCGCCGGTGATATCCACCGGGTGGGAGGCCTTGACAGAACCAGCAAGGAGGGCGTTAAGGGGAGCTTGTACTGCGGCGAAGTGAGGTACGAATCGCCTGTAAAAATTGAGCATGCCCAAGAATCGTCTCAGTTCTCGGACGGTTTTAGGCACGGGAAAGTCATTTATAGCCTGCACTTTCGCCTCTAAAGGCTTAGTACCGGCTGCTGAAATGTGGTAACCCAAAAAGGTTACTTCGGGTACGCCGAAGACACATTTGGAGGTGTTCACCAGGACGCCGTACTCCTTCATCCGACTGAACAGTTGGTGAAGGTGAGCTTCATGCTCGGCTTCATTTTTGGAAAACACCAAAAAGTCATCGAGGTAGCAGTAACAAAAGTCCAGGCCTCTGGTCATGTTATCCACGAACCTCTGGAACGAATGCCCAGCGTTACGTAATCCATACGACATAAAAGGATGCTCAAACGCGCCGAAAGGTGTGGTGATAGCCGTCTTAGGGATGTCAGCATCAAAGACAGGAATCTGGTTGTATGCTTTTGTTAAGTCGACTGTAGAAAAAATTGTACAACCAGAAATAGAGTGGGCGAAGTCATGGATGTGCCTAATCGGATAACGGTCTGGGATAGTCCGAGCATTAAGCATCCGGTAATCACCACAAGGACGCCAGCCTTTATCCTTCTTAGGCACTAGGTGCAAAGGTGAAGCCCAGGGGCTTTCAGAAGAACGAGCTGTGCCGTTGTCTAGCATACGCTGAAACTCCTGTTTGGCAATTTTTAATATGTCCGGTGCAAGTCTCCGGGGGGTACATGATATAGGTGGACCAGGTGTAGTCCTTATGTGATGTACTGTGTTATGTTTCACAAGTGTAGGTGTACCTGAAGGGCGTGTAATGTCAGGAAACTTACTCAATATCTTGTGAAAACGCGTGTCACCCGTCGATACCTTAAAAGAAAATATATTAGAATAGGCAACACAATCATTCGATGACAATGTTGTAGTAGTTTCTATTAAGCGCTGATTGCGACAGTCTACCATTAAATTATAGTGGATTAAAAAATCGACGCCTATAATTGGTTTGGTTACATTAGCTACCGTGAAGCGCCAAGCAAAATTACGCCTTAAGCCTAAGTTTAAATTTAAATCAATAAAGCCAAAAGTGTCTATTATTGAGCCATTAGCTGCGGCTAGTTGAAAATTAGTCTTAGGTCTACGTTCACTAAGCACAGAATGTGGGTAGACGCACAAATCACTTCCAGTGTCTATTAAAAATTCCGTGTTGTTGCTGCGGTCGGTAACAAACAGGTGACCTGATAAGGGAGGGCAGTCGTCAGTCGCCATCAGCGACTGCCTAAGTCTTTTCCCGCCTGCTTGTAGCTGCACGGCTTGAGGCACTTCTGGGTCCGATCCCCGAACTTATCGTGGTACCAGCATACCGGTCGTTTCGCGTAACTGGAGTTGGAACGGCTTCTAACACTTCTGTTACGCGACGTTGGTCGCCGGTCACGTGGCCTTCCGCGTTCAGTGGAACAACAGGATCCGCGGGTATGTTCCTCTAGCTTGAGGGTCAGGTGCTGCACCATCTTCTTTAGCTCCGCAATCTCGTCCGACTGTGGAGCACTGCTGCTCGAGGAGGCGGCAACGCTTGGTGGTGAGGTCAGCTCCTGGATGCGGTCGGCTAGGTCGGCTAGTTCTTCCAGTGAATGTGAAGTCTGAGATGCTAGCACGGTCTGGACGCCGATGGGTAATTGATTGCTCCAAACCTGCTTCACAATATCTCCCGCGGCAGACGATCCAGCTAAGTCTTGCAGGTGTCGCAGGAATTGGGATGGCTTGCGATCACCCAGTCTCTCCTGTGTGAGCAACTGCTTTATCTTCGTCTCGTGGGAAGCAGAAAGGCAGCGAAGAAGCTCGGTTTTAATTTTTTTGTAACGGTTGTTTGCGGGTGGGTTGACAATGACATCTTTTACAGTCTTCGCATACTGTATTTCGAGTCTTTTCGTAACAGCACTGAACTTTTCGGCATCATTCGTGATGACAAGACTGTAAAACTGGCTCTCCAGCAGCGCAAACCAAAGTGCCGGGTCCTCCGGAGAAAACTTTGTCACCTTCAAAACGACCTTGGGGTCGCGCCGGTCGGGTGACATGTCGCCGGTTACGAGTTTTTTACGCGTAGTTACGTTAAAGTCTTTAACAGTACGTTCGGAGGTCGCGGAATCACTGTTGTCGTCACTCATGTTCGTCAGGGGTCACCAGTATGGGATGGCTCCAGTACGTAGGTACGGAAAGTTGTACGACGAAATAAAAAGTTAATTTGGTAGGTACGAAGCACAAATAGTTTTTATTACGTAGAATAGTTCACATACACATACACGAAGAAAGTCAAACCATTAGAAAGAAGGAGAAATAGAATAATACAGCACATACAATTAATATTAACGGACGATTATTAAAACAGTGAAAATACGTAACGCGTGAGTAGTTAGCGGCACGTTTAGCCGGACGGGTGACGCGGGTTTAGTGTACGAGAGTTCGTGGTCGACTGAGGAGGCGCGCGCAACGTCGATCGCACGCGCACGTAAGTAGGTAGGTATATTGTGTGTCTCTGCGCGGCCGCGTTGACCGCGGCTGCGCTGGCGCTTCTCGTAGGTCTCCGCTGACACGAGTCGTGATAGCGGGGCTGGCAGAGGTGTCGTGTGTTAATGTGAATACAGTACATATGAAATAAATATATTATAGATGTTTCGTGTATTGTGTATAGTGTGTAAATAAAATAGATAAACCTAAATAGCGTAATAAGTACTTATATAATGTAATACTGTCTGAGTTGTGGAGTAGGCTACAAGGTTTAAGGTGTTTTATCCAATATGTATGGAATTTAAGAAATTCCATACATATTGGATAAAACACTTGTACTTTTCCACATTTCCTAAAATTCTAATTTGAAGATTCCTTCAGACTAACTTAGGTTAAACCTACTATCAATAAAATAAAAATAATAAAAACTACTATTATTTTAGAATAAATTAAAAGTAATAAATTCTATTTAATAACAAGCTTTTATTTAAATGCGCTAAAAAGACCAAAATAAACTTAACTTTAAAACTTTTACTATCAACTTACAACGTCATTACTAAAGGAGATAATTAATATATATTAAAAAATAATTTTGTATGACAGCGAAAATCGGATATTAAATTGAATTGACATCGTACTTTCATAGGAAATAAAAAATATTTTGTTATTTTGTGGGGTTTTCTCTCATTCTTCGTTTTGCCGTTAAAATTAGAGGTTAGTTTTGAAGCAAATGTCCATCAATCCGTCAAATCAATTTTGTCCAAAAAGTGCTAATCGTTACATGGATGAACATAGATTTAATTCAAATAAGATAGAAGTAATAGTTCCAACACACTTATAAATAACCCTGACAATGGGGCGGCCACATCATTGGGTATACCCACTTGTAAGTGATGCACCTGCCGATCAACGGACAAGATACTGGCAAATAAAGGGCATGTACGACCCTGGAGAAAAGTGGATGTACAAATGCCTCTGTATACCCTTTCTTAGATATAAATATTTATTTTGGACATTCTCACACAACGTCATCTAGCCTAAGCTTGTATTACTTATAACCAATCAACCGTATCTAGGGTATCAAAAACCTCAATCTCAATCTCAACGGGTGACTCAAATTATTTTTCAAACGATTTGTGTTAAATTGTTTCTCGGCGAATACTCGGCCGGTTTCGGATTTTCTTGCACTCATCAATAGCTTACAGAATTACCCAGGTTATTACAATGCCAGAATTTTGACCTTGGCCACCTGTGTGGCCACTGCGTGATGGTCTGGTGTTACCCTGCATCTTTGGGGTCGGGTTTTATCCCACGTCGGTGAGTGAAGGCGTGCGTGGGGTTAAGCCCCTCATAATGAAGCCCTTCTAGCCTGCTTCTGTAAGGACGGTGGGTTGCTAATCCATCGTCCTCAGGTCATGGATGTCGATGGTCCTGGGCGTAGTCACGTCTGCGGCGTCCTCGCCGAACACTTCGAAACCTCTGTATACCCTTTCTTAGATATAAATATTTATTTTGGACATTCTCACACAACGTCATCTAGCCTAAGCTTGTATTACTTATAACTAATCAACCGTATCAATAAACCCTAGATATGTGATTCGGTATATGTGGGTGATATCTAGATAACTGATAAACATACCTATGTATGTTTATCAGTAGGTATATTTATTTCTAAATAGGTACCTGCAAACAATATACATAGAAAATATATTTAAGTAAAAGTAGTAATTAAAAGGAATTTTCAAGTTCGACGTCATTTATTATTCAAAAAATTAACTCATAACAGTCTATAACAATAGTCGTCCTTCCTATTGACTTTTACATCCACTGCCCTCCTACTAGGTAACTCGGTAGGTATAATGACCACAGCGCACTGCTTCGTTTTGTTCTCAGTGTAATATTAAATGTAAACCAATGCATTTACGATCTATTTATTGCAATCATCCAGTGACAGCAAGATTTACCTTGATGAATTATCATCAAGGTAAATCTTGCTGTCACTGAAAAATGTAGTGTTGAATCTTGGTGTCGATGTTATCGCTTTTGATACTCTATAATTTTGAATAAATAATCTAAGATTAAGAGAATTTCTAAAAAATACCAAATTGTCAAGAGGATATTTGTTTTGACGTTTGATTTAATTGCTTTTTTATTATTTGTCAATTCTGCCTGGACTTTATGTAAATCTTCAAAACATTGTTTTACATTATTTAATTATTAAAACTAGTAAATTGTGTCTGTTATTGAATTTGCTTTATGAAAAAACATACGTTTACTTTAAATCTGTAGTTTTCTTACAAAAAAAAACAGAATTTCAAAATGTCGGTAATAATATTTTCAACAAGTTTAGTAAGAACTGCATCACCTCTGCATATCATTCGATCCGATACTCTTATGATCTTTGTCTATGAATTTGATTCATGACATCCGGTCCGACATAGTGCATTTGAGTAAGAAGACAATTAAAAACGATTACACCAAGAATTATTATCAAAGTTTAAACCCCACATACGATTTCGTTCGAGTGAATTTTAATTCACTCGAACGAAAATCTTTAATTCGAAAATCTTTTAAGATTGTTAAAAAAATACTATATGATTTATCAATTTACTTAGGTAGCCATACACTTTTTTTAGGTTTTTAAAAGAGAAACGGCTTTTGAACAATCTCCTTTAAATTTTTTTACTTCTAATTTATTTTTTACTTTTTTCGAGTTGGCTCTTAGAAAGCCCTTTCATTTGATACCCATATTGTAGAAGTGCATTAAATATAATTAGTACTTGTATGAGCCGCCGCCATGTTGGATTTAGAATGACGTTACAACCATGTATTGTTATCCAAACCTAAATTATACGATTTCGTTCGAGTGAATTTTAATTCACTCGAACGAAAATCTTTAATTCGAAAATCTTTTAAGATTGTTAAAAAAATACTATATGATTTATCAATTTACTTAGGTAGCCATACACTTTTTTTAGGTTTTTAAAAGAGAAACGGCTTTTGAACAATCTCCTTTAAATTTTTTTACTTCTAATTTATTTTTTACTTTTTTCGAGTTGGCTCTTAGAAAGCCCTTTCATTTGATACCCATATTGTAGAAGTGCATTAAATATAATTAGTACTTGTATGAGCCGCCGCCATGTTGGATTTAGAATGACGTTACAACCATGTATTGTTATCCAAACCGAATGTGTATACAAAATTTCAGCTCAATTGAGTTGCAAGATTCCACTATATACAACCCATTACATACAAACATTGCAAAAAAAAAACTTCGTAAACACCGCTAATGAAGCCAGAGGCATTCCTTCGGAAGTCATAATATCTTAAATTCTCTGTACACACCCTGTTTTACTGCAAGCGCATGAGGTATCTATTTCTGGATATTGACCCGCGTTTAAGGAGTTCATTCTCGGCACTTAAACTTGAGCGATTGGTCAATAAACTGTCAAGTGGGGGTATAAGTGTTGTCACTGGGAGTCTCGTGAATATTAAAACAGGCTAAGTGCGTGTCGGGCCACGCATAGAATTTCTGTAGTCACGCATAATAGCCTAGGTAAATAACTCCTGAACTAACAGAGATCTGTTATAGTTTTACTTTCATAAAACGCACAAACAAAAAACAATTTAGTAGTCCATGACGACTAAATTATTTTTATACAGGGGCAGTTAAGCTTTAAATGGAAGGAGGGTTTAGGATTAAAACCCATGTTTAATAAAAAAAATGCTTTTAAATTTGAATATTTTGCAAACGGATTCTTAAATCCTCTCAATGTTTTAAAAAGATTTATGTCATTATCAATAGATGCGCCACACGATTGGATAGCCGCGAGAAAAAAATCATTCCAATTTTACATGTAGCGGAGGTACCCCGAAAATAAAATATTTTCATAATTCTATATTAACACTTTGTCGGCGAGATAAATACACATATTCCTGAAAAGTTTCATCTTTCTAGCACTAGCCGCTTGGGAGGAAAGTCGAAGACGGACGCATAGATAGACGGACTTGACGAAACTATTAAGGGTTCCGACACTTGAACCACGAACCCTAAAAACGGAACATTAAATAATTAATATTTTTCTATTATTATCATTCAATATTGCAAAAAAAGAAATATACTGTTCATATAGGTACCCTACTATTCTCTGGATTAACATTTGATTTTTTTAAATCCCGATTAAAGGAAGAGTTCCCAAAAGAATGGAATGACAAAAAGATCCATTCGACGAACACAATTAATATATAATAACTAGGTATGCAATACATTCTGCTGTTGCAATAATTGAGCTGAGTTTGTCGATCCGGGTCGAACTCCTAAACTACTGAACCGATCTTTATGAATTCATCACGGTAATGGTCACTATGACCGTGCCAAATATCAAAAAGATCGGTCCAGTCGTTTAGGAGGAGTTCGATCCCAAACGAAATACACGAGTCGCCTAAGAAAGAGCTTCGCTTCGCTCATCTCAATAATATATTTATTTATTTCTCTCAAAAAGGTATTACAAATAATTACAGGAAATGTGACGTAAATGAAACATAACAAAAGTTCAAGTTCCTGATTGAGAGCTGGAGTCTATACTAGGCTCAAGGCCTGTATGACAAATCTCCAGGCCTCCTTACATATTTTATGTTATGCAAATAATTTAGTTAAAAATGTGGGTACGTGCACATTTCTACTTTTATAGCAAAAATAAAAATAATCTTATGGCTAATGGTAATGAAAGTGTGATATAGATGTGAGTGCAATGGATGTTTGTATAGATAGGTATGAATGTGTGTAGATAGGTAAATGCACTTTTGTGTCGTGAATATTTACGTGTGATACACAATGTTGATGTTCAGTGAGTCCGCTCGGAGATTGAGCGTGGTGTAAGTTATAAAAAGTTATCGATTTTAGTTAGATGGTCAAATTATAATTATACTGTGGCACGTATAAAACTTTTTATAATGTATTAAAATTACTATAAAAATAAATTTAATTAATAACTAATTAGCGTGTTTTTATTTATTCTTAACTGGAAAAACTTTTGGAAAAATACAAGATATTTTCGTTAAACAGCTTGTTATATTTGCAAATTTCGGATTGAATTTTTTTTCCTGTATGTCT